>VMDO01007437.1:12722-43360 GCA_007922755.1 Pedetes capensis
AATTTTTTTTTTTTTTTTTTTTTTTTTTTTCTTTTCAGATACTTAGGGTTTTCAGGAATGTTTTCCACCCCAGAGCAAAAATAAGAAATTTTATCAAGGGGGGAAAAAAATACATATTGCCTGTGTGTGTTAAAAGAAGAATTAAATGCAAAAGGTGTAGCTGGTACATGTATAACTTTGTATGGCCATCTATCCTAGATGCTGCAATAGTCCTAATTCTTAATGCTGAGTTGATTAGGAAAGGACAATCTTCCTTTTCAAATGGTGCAGCACACAGTCTTTTGCCCTTCAGGTTCAAAGTCATCTCTCTTTTGGCCAAAGGCCAACTTCACATATCCTTTATTGAAGGTTAGGAATGTATATGAAAGAAAACAATGTGTTCTCAAAGCTTCCTGCCTTTTTTTCTGCTTCCTTGCCTTAGCAGAGAGTCATAAGCAAGTCCTTATTGATTATGAATCCCACCTCCAGCTTTTGGATTTTTGAAAGTTTGAGAAAATTGACCTACCGGCTCACATATGTGCATGGCAGGTAACTATAAATTAACCATATTTCTCTGTACAATCTTATTTTATTGTGTTAATGGCTCTCAAACTTCCTTGCAGGTATTTGTTAGAAATGTCCTGGACACCACCCACAGAGATTTGGGTTTACTAGATCTATTGTGGGACCCAAGAATCGACATTTTAACCAATGATTCTGAGGCAGCCAGCCCAAGGTCCACACATGAACAAACATTTCTTTGCTGCATATGTTCCACACACTACATTCTTCCCTAAAATAGCTGAGCAAAGGCTTTTAATGGAGACAGTACTGAACTTAGGTGAAATAGGCAAACAGTCACACAGAAATAGTCCCCTGGAAAGTACCATGTCCCCTAGTCATTACACAAAACACTTCCTTGTAAAATTAATGATTAGTCCACTAACTAAAAATAAATGGGAGAAGGGCCTGGCAATTCACTCCCAAGGCAACCCCGAAAGAGTCAGCCATTGAAAACCCTATGAGGGTCGCTATGAGCCGGGTACCAATTCGACGGCACCTAACAACAACAACAAAAATAAATAACCCAAAACGCACTCTGCTTAACGGCCTCTTCCAGTTTTTCCAAAATTTAGTACTTTAAGACAATGCAAGTACTCTTGAGAAGGATAACATTTTAAGCTATGATCTATCATCCTCCTTTAAATGTACTGGAGGTTTTGGTATGAGCAAGAAGGAAGAGGGAAACATGTAAGGAAACTGGGTATCTAATAAAGGGTTGAATTATGATCCTCCAAAATTCATGTGTTGAAGCCCTGACCCCCAGAACCTAAGTATGGCACATTATTTGGAAATCAGGTCATTGCAGGTATAATTAGTTCAGATGAGGTCATTAGGATGGGCTTTAATCCAATCTAACTGATGTCTTTATAAAAAGGAGAAATTTGGACCAAAATGGGCCCACCTATAGATACAGAGAGGGCTCCATCCACAGCCTGGGAAGGGAGGCCAGAAGCACATCCGTCCCTCCCAGCACTCAGAAGGTACCAATCCTGCCAACACCCTGAGCTGTAGCCTCTAGATTTATTGTTGTTGTTAGGTGCATAGTGACTCTACGTACAACAGAATGAAACATTACCCAATTCTGTGCCAGGCGCATGATCTTATTTATGTTTAAGGCCACTGTTGTAGCCACTGTGTCAGTCCATCTTGTTGAGGGTCTTCCTTTTTTTCATTGACCTGTCACTCTTCGAAACATGGTGTCCTTCTCCAGGGATTAGTCCCTCCTGACAACATGGCCAAAATACATACGATACAGTCCAGCCATCCTTGCTTCCAAGGAGCACTCCAGTTGCACTTCTAGGAAAGATCTGTTGGTTCATTTGGCAGGCCATGGTATATTCAATAGTCATCTCCAGCACCATAATTCAAAAGCATCCATTCTTCTCCTGTCTCCCGTATTCAATGTCCAGCTTTCACAACCATATGATGCACCTGAAAATACCATGGCATGAGTCAGGCGCACCTTTGTCTTCAATGTGATATCTTTACTTTTCAACACTTTAAAGAGGTCTTTTTGCAACAGCTTTTTCCCTGCACAATGCATCTTTTGATTTCTTGACTGCTGCTTCCATGGCTGTTGATTTTAGAACTAAGTAAAACAAAATCTTGGACAACCTCAATCTTTTCTGCATTTAGCATGAGGTTGCTTACTGAACCAGTTGTCAGGATTTTTGTTTTATTGATGTTGAGTACAATCCATACTGAAGGGTACGTTTTTGATCTTCATCAGTAAATGTTTCAAATTTTCTTCACTTTCAGCAAGCGTATGCATCATCTGCATAATGCAGGTTGTTAATGAGTTTTCCTCCAATCCTGATGCCCTGTCTTTGTGGGGCTCATTTTTCAGCACTATATCTGACAGTGTTTCTCTGTTATTCATAGAGTTTTCAATGGCTAATTGTTTCCAGAGTGGGCTGCCAGGTCCTTCTCCTTAGTCTGTCTTAGTCTGGAAGCTCAGCTGAAACCTGTTCACCATGGGCGGCCTTGCTGGTATCTGTAATACCAGTAGCATAGCTTTTGGCATCACTGCAACACACAGGCCTCCATAGAACAGCAAACTGACAGCCTCTAGAATTGGGAGACCATATATTTCTGTTAAGCTACCCAGTTTGTACTGTAACTTTGTTACACCAGTTCTAAGCAACTACTCCCGAGATAGTCAGCAGAGGAAGAATGTGAGCAAAGGTTGTTGTTAGGTGCCATTGAGTCAGTATCCGACTCATAGTGATCTTGCGCACAACAGGCAAAACACTATTGTCAGTGCTTCTCTGGTGTTCATGGGGTTTTCAATGGCTGACTGTCTTTTGGGAGTGGGTTTCTGGGTCCTTCTCCCAAGCCTACAGCACCTGGTGTTCCCAGGCGGTCTCCTATCCAAGTACTAACCAGGCCCGACCCTGCTTAGCTTCTGAGATCTGACGGGATCGGATGCCACAGTGCTACGACTCCAGGCTGAGCAAAGATGAGCATCCCTAAAAATGAATGCTTCCTGATTCTGTTTATGCCTCTGTCTGTAAATGTCTTGCTTAACAGAGGAAGATAAAATCTGTACTTCCAGTCAAATGTTCCCCTGTAATCCTGAACATAAGGAGAGCCCTTATTATCTGGATGCAATCCAAAGATCACAACTTCAACAAGTTACGCCTTTTCCAGAGGATGAGTGGTCCACAGCACCATCCAAGGCATCTTCTGAGGTGCTGGTAGCCAGAGTTTCGTATGAAAACCAAACCAGAATAAGTTGTCTAAAGTTAGGTGAAGAGATGTGCTTTGTAAAAGAGAAACAATGGCGAACCCTAGCTGTGGGAACCAGAGCCCCATGGCAAGCGTTTCATTTCAGCAGACAGTGAAAGGAATCCTTTGGAGCTTTCCAGGGTGGCTTCACAGGAGTCACATTTCTCTGAAATTGTTGTTTGTGTTGCCAAGTCTGTCTTTCATGTTGTCTCATCTCTGCCTCTACGCCCTTCCTAAAGACGTCCGTTATGGTACAGCGTTGGTCCAGAGCTCACAGGCTCAATGGCGGGATCAGAAACCTGCAGACTGAGAGCTTCAGGGAAAGTTCGCTGTGAGGAGTGGGGGACAGGGAGGTAAGAAAGAAGGGATTGTGTCCTAGACTTTAAAACAAAGTATAAAGTGTGCTCAGAAATGTCACCAGTGAGGTAATGAACGTGAAAAGCTGGCAGGAAAGCTCTTTACCTATGACAGAATGAGGCAAAAGAACCACTGTCCCAGATTTCCAGTTACCTAATAAAAAGAAGAAAGTAATACAATCAGGTCCACATCGAAAGACTGACGATTAAATGTAATAACAATGTGTTCTTTAATTACAGCGCAAGGAGCTCAATGGAATAGAGGACAGTTATATATTCAATAGAGTTGTAAAAGAAAAAAAAAATGCCAAGCTTGGGAGAAAAAAGAGAATCTGTCTCATAAAAAGAAGGAAGTCATGAAGGGTGAGAAATACTCAGAAACATCTGTCCTGTTTCTCACTGGAAAGCAGTTCACAGCCCTGTTGTTGTCCCTCCAGATATAACTCTGGTGTGCGGGGCTCAGGGAAGCATATCAGCCTCAGGTGCGACACATTTACCCCATCACCCGTCCATGTGGTGCAGAGTCCACTCCAGCAAGACAATGACAAAGCTTCAGAGTCAGGTTTGGGGTCTGCTACTGACACGTGAACAAGGAAAAGGAACTGACTTAATCCTTTCCCACCAGGAAATTAATCCCCACTGACTGGATAGGAGTCCTCCCCTCCCCCCACTTTCAGCAATTGCGTTAGAAAATGGAACCAGAAACAAAACAAAAAAACAAAAACCCAACACCTGGAGACTCTTCCTTTTACAATCAATTTGATTCTGTGGCTCATTATGGCTTATTGTAGAACAAGATCTAAATTACATTTT
Source organism: Pedetes capensis (assembly GCA_007922755.1). Lineage (NCBI taxonomy): Eukaryota > Metazoa > Chordata > Mammalia > Rodentia > Pedetidae > Pedetes > Pedetes capensis. The sequence goes on from VMDO01007437.1 coordinate 17,162, forward strand.
GTTGAAACAAGAAGCCAGCTCCATTTTTCCAGTTCTTTGACTTTACTCCCTTTCCCTGCCTGTCATAACTTTCTCTTCCTCCTTCCCTCTCTCACATGCTCCCTCAGTTCACTTTCAGATTTTAAGTTTCCTCAGTATCCTGAAGGACATTTTTCTCAGTCTCCGGTTTTGTCACTGAGGGCTCCCACATACAGCACAATGTGGATCAACAGAAATACCGACTTAGGTCGAAGCGCAAGCCTACTACAATAATAAGCAAGAATCGCACTATTGTTACAGGAATTATCATCATGGTTTCCAGTTCTGCTCTCTCCAATGTCTTCCCCCTGTTCAGTTCCTCTGATCCGTGTTCTTCACTGTGGCTACCTGAGGTAGTGGGTGTCTGGGAAGAGGCTGAGCAAAGACTCAGGAGGCAGAAGCTGGGAGCTGGTAATTAAAGCAGAAAACTAAGGGAAACCAGAAGTCAGTGGGCACTGTGAACGGAGGCAGGGAGGCGCGCCAGGAGCTGACCTCCAGAGCTGCTGGTTGGGAACAGACCCCAGCCAGGCAGCCACAGGCTCGCGCACAGGCCATTGAGGAGGCCAAGGCAGCCGCTGCAAGGGTTGTCAAGGTGAAGGGTGAAGGGCTTTTCAAACTGGGAGGGGTGTCAAGACACAGCCATTCTGGATGCTACTTCTGGAAAGGTAACAGAGGGCTTCCTGAGGCTGCCTGCCTGGCCGCAGAGGTCTGTGCTCATCTCATGGATATCTGCTTCCATGGCTCAAAGGCCTGGTTGTCCTTCAGCCTGGTGTCTCCAGCTCTGCACAAAAGAACAGCGCCACTTCTGCAGGGTGACCCAAGGTCCCTGCTGGACAGACAAAGGCAATGTCCCAAGTCCACCTCCACCTGTCCCCCCCTCTTGTTCAGCAGGGCCCTGTCCTCATTAAATGCCCACCATGTCCGCTCTGCTCTGGCTCACAGAGGGTCCTCAGTAAACACTGCAGGAATGAGCAAATGTCCCTTACAATAACCCTCTCTGTCCCCCTATTCTCCTTTCGTGTGACAAAATCTCACCCAAGCCAGTCTCAGTTGAAGGAAAGAAAGGCCGGCTCCTAGGCTCCTCCCACGTCCCAGAGTGGACGGTGGTGTGTTCACCTGGAATGAGCAGACCCTTCCATTCAAATCCTACTTTCACTTTGGGACCTCTATAAGCTTTATGCTTCTTTACTGACAAAATGGAATAACAACTTCTGAGAGGTCATGCTGAGAGCTGAAAGAGGTATGTTTAACTCCCTAATGGAACGCCAGAAATACAATAATTACTCAAGAAACACAACTTCCCGTTTCTGAATATGTTCGGACCATTCACCTTCCACCATCTGTCCAAAGTTAAGGACTATCCTAATTTTTACATATTAGAAAATGAAAGAAAAAAATATTGAGGATTTAAACCCACACATTTCATGACAGAGACTTTGGGGAGTAAAGTGATAAGCCCAATAAAATCTATCAGTCTGTTGAAGATCATACCATATTTCATATATAGTAGACTTGCACCCAAGCACAGCACTAATGTTACAAGGACAGTGGAGCCACCAAACAGTTACATCACAAACAAATCTAGGTACTGATATTATACTCTTAACAAAATGAGTCACAGACTAAAACGTAAACTACAAAACTGGTAATTCTAGAAGACAACATTGGAGAAAATCTAGGTGACTCTGGGAATGGCAAGGAGTTTTTAGGTACAACACAAAAAGCATAATCCATGAAAGAAAAGATGACAAGTTGGACTATTAAATTCAAATGGCAATTCAACCCAAAGCAATCCCGAAAGAGCCACTGAAAATCCTAGGAGGGTTCCTATGAGTCGGACCAACTGGATGGCACCTAACAACAATAGCTCTGCAAAAGACACAGTGAGTGAGTGAGAAGACAAGCCACAGACGTGGAGAAAGTGTTTGCAAAACAGATATCTGATTTAAAAAAAAAAAAAAAGACTTCTATCCAAAATAGACAAAACTCTTAAAACTCAACAAGAAGCTGGGGGTGGTGGCACACATCTGTAATGCCAGAACTCAGGAGATTGAGGCAGAAGGATCCATGTGAGTTTAAAGGCCAGCCTGGGCTATACAGTAAGTGCCAGACCAGCCTGGGCCACACAGTGAGACCCTGTCTCAACAACAATAGCAACAACCACCAAACAAAATCCCAACAACAATGAAAGAACTCAAAACTCAAACCATTCAACTAGAAAACAACCCATAAAAATAAAAAATAAAAAGTGGGCGGAAGACCTGAACAAACAGCTCCCCAAGGATATATAAGTGGCCAATGAGTTTATGAAAAAACTCAACAACATATGCTATTGGTTAGGGGTTGGCTCAGTGGGCAGAGTACTGCTCTGTGATCTCTGAAGCCCTGGGTTCAATCCCCAGCACCGCAAAAGTGGGAGAAGGACATGGCAGTTCACCCCCGGAGCAAAATCCTGAAAAATATATGCCAATGATAAACCCTCTGAGGGTCTCTTTGAGTCAGACTTGACTCAGTGGCACCTAACAAGAACCTACCAGAACAGTGAAAATCCAAAATAGTGGCACTACCAAATGCTGGCAAGGATGTAGAGCTAGCTACATGAAGTCTCATTCACTGAGGGCAGAAATGCAGAACGGCCCAGTCACTCCGGAAGACAGTTTGGTAGTTTCTTACAAAGGTAACCATAGTCTTATCATATGATCCAGCAATCACACTCCTAAGTATTTATCCAAGTGAGTTGAAAACATATGTCCACACCAAAACCTGCATGCAAATTTTATTGCAGCTTTATTCATAATTACCAGATATTGGAAGAAACATAGATACCTCTTAATAGTGAATGGATAAACAAACTCTGATCCATCTGTATGTTAATATGTTATTCAGCAATATAAAAATGAGTTATCAAGAAATGAAAAGACGCTGAGGAACCTGAAATGCACACCACTAAGTGAAAAAAGCCAGCTGGAAGAGGTCATATACTATATGATTCCAATTATGTGGCATTATAGAAAGATCAAAACTATAGGGGTAGTAAAAATAAAAATCAGTGGTTGCCTGGGGCTGCAAGGAGGAGGGATGGATGAACAGGTGAAACACAGGGAGATTTATAAGGCAATGAAACTATTCTATGTGATACTGATGATGGCTACATGGCATTATGCTTTTAGCAAAACCTGCATAACTCAAAAAATGCAGCGCAGTGTAAACTCTGAACTTTAGTTGGTAATAACAACATGCCAGTATGGGTTTATTCCTGTGGCAAACATACCACAGTAATGTCAGCTGTTAATAGTAGATAAGCTATGAAGGGGAGGAGGAGGAGGAGGAGAAGATGGAAACTCTTTGTACTTTCTGCTGAATTTTTCTGCAATCCTAAAACCCCCCTAAAAGCTAAAATCTATTAATTTTAGAGAGAGAGAAAGAGAAATGAATTGGAGCCAATACAGTCTAACTGTTCACCTGTTTCTGCATAATTTTGATATTAGATATATAATATGGTTTGCAACACTTGAAGGGAATTGCAGCTAATGGGACATTGTCACTCAGTAAGTTACTAACAAAGATAGCCAGGCTGCCTGCCCACTCTCCATGTTATATTAGACTAGTTTGGTAACACAGGAGGGGAACACGGAAGCACACACTCCCGTAGGACTGACTGGCCAGAAGTGGGACAGGCAGCCCTGGGTGAATCAGAGGAGACAAGGAGAGCAGAGAATTGAGCTGCGGACTGGATTTCCTGGGGACTCAAGGTCTGGTGAGGTCACTGCTGAGCACACCTGCCTGGTAGAAATCTCAGCCTGAGATGGGCAGAGGCTGACCCTCCTGGTGTCCATGTGACCAGGCAGAGATAGAGCCATCCTGGTGTTCAGACTTCTCCTCCTGCTCTTGCAGTCTCCTTGGCCCATCCATTTGGGGTAGGTTGTACTTTCTGCTCCTGTCCATTGTCTCCCTCAGCAAATTCTCCTCCTTGGGGCCTGGCCCTGAGCCCTCTACTCCAGGGGTCTCCTAACCCCCAGCTGCAGACTGGGTGGACTGTTAGGAACCAGGCCACCCAGCAGGAGGTCAGCAGCAGCAGCAGGAGTGAGCACGCCACTGAACTTGGCCCATGGCTCCCATTTCTGCCTGAGCTCTAACTCCAGTCCCCAGAAAAATTGTCTTCCATGAAACCGGTCTCTGGTGCCAGAAAGGTTGGGGACCTCTGCTCTACACCAGCCCCCATCTACACAAATGAGACCCACACCTCTTTGCATTTCTCCACTGATCTTTTAAAAATATTTTAACACATATTTATTAAGCAATAAATTTATACCAACAACTATAAGTGTTAGAAATACTGAAAGAAGAATATTAGCCTGGAGGATCTCACAGTCTAGTGATAGAGACATGTTCATTAGAGCAGAACAAGATATTAAATGCCATAGATAAAAGCAGGAAAAATTTTCTCGGAAACACAATAACCCAGTACTTTGAGCTCCATTGTTGTTAGGTACCATCAAGTCAAGTCTAACTCATAGCGGCCCAATATATAATAGAAGGAAACACTCTCCCAACACCGTGTCATGCCTGGCACTGTCAGCGATTCTCTGCTACTCAGAGGGTTTTCAATGGCTGATAATTTTGGGATTGTTTCAGGAGTGGGCTGTCTGATCCTTCTACTTTTGCAGCGCTGGGGATCAAACTCAAGGCCTCAGAGAGCACAGAGCAGCACTCCACCAACGGAGCTAAGCCCCATGAGCACTGTAGGATAATATAAAACCATATTAAGTCCATGTTGTCTATGTTTTTTAGTACCCCACCATATCTTTGCCAGTGCCTCACATTTAAAATTCCTTTTAAACATCTCCCTCCTACATATTCTTCAGCCTTTTGCTTCTTCCTTAAGATTGCGAACTTGCTGATTTTTCCAGTTCCATCAAACTACTTTGTTATTGTTAGGTGCTGTTGAGTTGGATCTGACTCATAGCGACCCTAAGTATAGCAGGACAAAACAGTACCCAGCACTGTGCCAGGTATACAATCTTTTTATGTCTGGCCCATTGTTGCAGACACTAAGCTTCTTCTCATTTTGAGTGGGGTCACATCAGCAAAAGGAGGTCCCAGGGGCTTTACTACATTCCCGCCATTAAGTCTGACTCTGCTTTGAGGAGGCAACTCTTCCCTAGTCGTTTCTTGAATGGCTTCCATCCTGGGGGGCTCATTTTCCAGTACTGTATTTGACAGTGCTTCTCTGCTATTCGTAGGGTTTTCGATGCTAATTGTTTTGAGAGTGGGCTGCCGAGTCCTTCTCCCTAGTCTGTCTTAGTCTGGAAGCTCAGCTGAAACCTGTCCACCACAGGTGGCCCTGCTGGTACCTGCAACACTGGTGCTATAGCTTTCAGCTTCACAATAACATGTGAGCCCCCACAGCATGGCAGGCTGACAGACACGTGGGGGATCAAACTACTAGACCAGTGTATGTATGTTCATCCAACATAATCACTGTAATTCTTCCTTCTGGAAAGGAAAGGGAAGGCAAGGGAAGGCAAGGGGAGGAGAGGGAAGGGGAGGGGAGGGGGAGGGGAGGGGAGGGGAGGGTAGAAAGGGAGCGAGGGAAGAAGAGAAGGGAGAGGATGGCACATGGTCATTCAGTGTGAAGGGTTATCGACATGCAACCTCAAGGCCATTCTCAGAAGGAGGGTGATGGGGCACAAGTGACATGATGCTATGAAGTCCAGATGAAGAAGCCAGTGAGTCCCTTCCGGCTGTGTCAGGACTGAGTGCTAACAGAACCATGAGGATAGGGAGGTCCCTCCACCGTGAGCTGGTCACAAGCCCCACATGCTGAGTCTTCCCTCCCGTGGCAGATGAGGGGGAGAACCAGGTGTGGACAGCTTCGTTTTCCATAGTGCTAAGGGCAGGCTAGTAACCCATTACTGCCCAGCAGCGTCTGACCTGTAGGACAGTATTGTACCCTGAGAAATAATGACCAGCGAATTCGTTACCGTCCTAGACAGGATGCAGAGCATTATCACACTTATCTGGGCCTTGGGGGCAATCTGTCACTAAAGGCCTCGACCAAAGCCTCCTTCAAGATGGCCCTGCCTCTGTCTAGATTCGCACTTTGCTTTCCAGTGACACTGTGGGAGGCGACTCTCCTCAGCCCCACTGCGCCCTCCTGGAACCCCCAAGCCCTTTCCATCACCTGCCTCAGTTTCACTCAGCCTTCATCTGACTGTGTTCTTGCCCTGCAGACCTCGCCTCCACTATCCACATCGCCACACACCCTTCCTTCACATTCTTCTTCTGTGAATTAGCCTGCCTTCCATTCTGAGCCTCCTCTGGACTCCACAGTCCAGTGGGCAGCTTAGAGTCGGGAGAGTTGTGTGTCTGCTTTCCCAGTGCCCAGCATGGTGCCCAAAACTGCTCCACTGTCTCCTTCCTGGTATGGAAATATATGTAGTGAGGTGTTTGGGGCCATCCTGCCAAGGTCTGAATGCAGACTCTGCAATTGGCTAGTCATTTACTTTCAACTCTGGGGCTGTACTTAACGTCATTGTCTGCAACAATGGGCTTAAACATAAATAAGATCGTGTGCCTGCCACAGAATCAGGGAGTGTTTCATTCTGCTGTACATAAGGGTCGCTTTGAGTCGGACCTGACTCGAGGGCACCTAACAACAGGTTTACTATGGGGATTGAGTAAATGGTTAGATGATGAATAAATAGATAGACAGATAGAGAAATTGACAGCAGCCTCAGATAATACTTGACTCATAGTAAATGCTGGGTCAGTGTTGACCATGACCATCATCATTGGCCTCATCAATGTCAGATCTGTCATCCTGACAGTAGGTTCTTGGGTCCCTACAATGCCTTCCTCAGGGTTGCCATAATACTTGTTTACATTTATCTGATTTCCAGGTTATTCCAATTAAATCAGTACTGACCCTTTGTGTTCCGACCTGCAGAGCCCAGCTGTAACCCACAGAGGTTGTGGTGATTTAGCCAAGCAGAACAGCTGTTCAGCAGTATCCTAGACAAACCCACAAACTCTTCTCTCAAAGAGTATTTATTATTAAGAAGAACTACCTATTTGTAGGTGGAAAAAAAAATTAAAAAACACACCAGGAGATAAGGATTAAAAAGAGAGGAAAAAGAAAATTGTGGTATTATTGGTAATAACTATAGAAAGATAAAAATTGTTTCTTAAAAGGAGAATTAATGAGATTGTTAATTTTAGGAGGTTGCGTTTAAAATGCTGAATTTCTTTAGAAAGACACAGTTGTTGAGAAGAAAAGTACTAAAGAGAGGAAAAGAAAACTTTTAAAAAAAACTAGCCAGGGAACTTCAAGAAACCCAAGCCAATATGTAGCTTGCATCTGCTGGTAATACCCTCATCAAAGAAGGAAATAAGACACAAAACTGAAATTGCTATTCAAAGAAACTTGATAAACAAAATAATCCATTCAATTTAACAGATGTCTGTACAATAGTATGTGCCATGACTAAAATATCTGACCCACCCACCTACCCACTGGCAGTGCTACCAAACCCAGCAATTTAAACTAGGCAACCTGAAATGTGCGGAATGAAACTCGCTATACTACAATGTCAGCAAAACGCATTCAGACGGAAAGAATGGAAATGTTCAAAGGGCCTCATCTAAAACTATGCTTCCAAATGCTGTCTTCTCTTTGGTCCAAGTACACATTATGTCCTTGTGATGAGACATATTTACCTCTAATTTATTTAATCAGTTCAATAATTCTAATAAGAAAATTTTGGTAGAGTGCTGCTCCATGCTCTCTGAGACCCTGGATTGGATCCCCAGCACTGCAAAAATGGGAGAAGGACATGGCAGCCCACTCTCAAAACAATCCTGAAACAATCAGCCATTGAAAAACCCTATGAATAGCACAGAAACCCTGACACAGTGCCGGGCATGGCACAGTGTCAGGCAGTGTTTCATTCTGCTGTACATAGGATCACTATGAGTTGGACCCAACTCCAGGGCACCTAACAACAACAACAACAACAAGAAAATTGAACCCATGGTCAATCCAATTCTTTTCCAAAGATAAGGGCTACCTCTGCTGGATTCCAGGCCCTGAAGTAGTTGCTGGAGGAACTAAGGTGAATGAGACATTTCCCCAATCTTGAAGACTTTATACTCCAGTGCTGCTTACATTGGCCCAGCATCATTCTGGAGACATTTGAGTTTCTACAAATCTGTAATCACTAGATGAATGGCTTGTGTTCGATAGGACATTATGGTCAGAACTTTTGGACTACCACACTTGCTCAAAGAACATACATGCCACCTAGCTTATGACCAGCACTGTGGACTGATCTAAATGATGGGGTATAAGGCAAGAGATTTTATTTCTTCACAACCCAAATTTGATCAGTAGGTACCATTCTGCTTTCATGTACAAACCCAAACAGCTTTTTATTCTCACTGTGCCTTTCACAGATACTGTGAATATTACCAGGGAGAACCAATGTTGTACTTCAGGGAAAAAAGACAAAACCCAATAAGCAAATGAAAAGTGCTGAAAAAACTTAATCAGCACACTGCCCTGTTGCCCAATTTCCTTATTAACTTCGGATGAGCCTCTGAGGCAATAAAGGACTCAAACAAGAAGGATCTTAAAAGGAGGTGAACTTTCATTGCACAGTATTTCTGACAGCTTGCTCCTGAGCAAAGCAACTGGGGTCCCTGGGGACTCATTCAACATTCATTCGCATCATGGAGAAAGACCCAGTTTGGAAGATATTTTTCTGGAGTACAGAGGAGCACTTTGATCCTAGCTCAGATAACAGCTGCTCTCCCTGAGACGATTTTCTCGTGGCTCTATCCCTCAGGCCAGGTAAGTCTCAGGGGAGGTGTCTAGTTGACCTCAAAGCTCGGCCAAGCAACTGATACCTGAGGGAGGGTCTTTGAGTGGGCAAGAGAGGCTGGCATTGAGTGTTATCATCCTGTCGGTCTCTCTCCTCGCTGGAGACAGAGTACAGGAAAGAGACTCCTAAAGGGAGTCGAGTCTCACCTGGATTTCCCCCCACTGTAAAACCAAAGGGAGGCAGGAAGCCAAAATACCACGATAGGTTATACTCACCCACTGTATTTCTCACTATTCTGGAACTGTAACAAAATGTTTCCTTTGAAATTCCTGACCCCTAGCTTTTATGTTATTTTAGTTTTTTGTTTTGTTTATTTTTTTGTTTGTTTGTTTGGTTGGTTTTTTTGCAGTAGTGGGAGGTGGAACCCAGGACCACACACATCCTAAACAGGTGCTATACCACTAAGCTGCACCTCCAGCCCTTTTCATTTTTTAAGGCAGGATCTTGTTAAGTTGTGCAGGCTGCCTCTGGCCTTGAACCCCATGATCCTCCTGCCTTAGCCTCCCGATTTACTGGGATTACAGATGTGTGTGTCCCACCTAGCTTTTAATTAGGAATGCAAAGGTGAAGATTAACTCTCAGAAAAAAATAAAATTGTGTCATATGGTTAAGAAAAACAGGCATGGAGGAATACCAGATTACATCATTTTGTAGGAAATCATTTTTCTTTGAGAATTAGATGGATTCCTGAAAGAACTGGAGTGTCCCCTTAAGAATATAAGGGATTAATCTAACTATTGACACTGTGGAGCAATGTTATGTCTTTGCATTGTTTTTATATTTATGATGTAGAACATATATGGAATCACTGAAATTACAGAGACATAAAAATTTAATGATAGTTTATTTGAAAAAGTGAATATCGCCAGACGTGGTGGCTCATACCTGTAATCCTAGTAACTCCGGGAGGCAGAGGCAGGGGGATTGCAGGTTTGATGCCAGAGGAAGCCTGTATATCTTAGTGAGACCCTGTTGCAAGATAAAATATAAAAACTGGGCTGGGGAGCCGGGCACAGTGGTACACGCCTGTAATCCCAGCGGCTCAGGAGGCAGAGGCAGGAGGATCACAAGCTAGAGACCAAAGGCAGTCTGCGTAACTTAGCAAGATCCTATCTCAAAAAGTAAAAAATGGGCTGGGGGGTGCAGCTCAATGGTCCAGCACTTGCAGAGCATGCAAGTGCGTGGCCCTAGGTCCAGCCCCCAGCTCCCCCCAACACACACACACACACACACAAAATGGGCTGGGGGTGCATCCCAGTGGTAGAGCGCTTGCAAAGTATGTGCAAGGCCCTGGGTTCAAGCCCAAGATGCACACACACAAAAATTGAAATTGTGGGATTCTTACCTTTTGAAACCTTTTTCTTTTATGCTAATTTTAAATGTCTCCCCTTTCTGATATTACTTTTCTCTTGGAAATTTTCAGCATGAATATCTTTTAAAACCATCCCTACAACATACTGCTCTTTCTTATATGTCTGTCTATATGTCTATATCTACAGCCTGTATGTTGTTATTGTCAGGTGCCCTCATATCAGGGCCAACTCATAGTGACCCTATGTACAACAGATGAAATACTACCCAACACTGTGCCATGCCTGGCACTATGTCAGTGTTTTTCTGATATTCATAGGGTTTTCAATGGCTGACTGTCTTTTGAGAGTGGGTTGCTGGGTCCTTCTCCCAAGCCTACAGCACCTGGTGTTCCCAGGAGGTCTCCCATCTAAGTACTAACCAGACCTGACACTGCTTAGCTTCCGAGATCTGACGGGATCGGATGCCAGGGTGCTAGAGTGTAGACACACATCTATACAGCTGTAGCTATGCTATATACCTACCTGCCTGTCTATCATGCTTGACAAGCAAAGACAATTTCCCCCTTGCCTCTGTCCTTACAGCTTTATCCTCGGGTGTGAAATGCAGCATTGTAGAACACAGCACTACCCTATATTCTGTGTATTCCTTTTACTATAAACCAACCAGAAGATTCTTGTTTTCAAAATGTATTCTTGGTTTTTCCTTTGCTACTTTGTCTCATTTAAATTTTTTTCTTTTTCTTCTTCATTATCACCATTGTCAAATTCGGCTGGCATGGTTGGCAATACTCCTTCACTGTCCTGCCTCAGGAATATATAAGCTCTCTGGCCAGCCCTATGCCATGAGTCAAGGCGCAGGGATCTTGACTGCACCTTTCAGAGGATATTACACTAGTCCACTGAATTGAAGACATGCTGTCTGGACTGAGTAAAGGGAAGTAACAACTCCTCCAGACTTATAGGTAAGATGTTTACATATTAGAGGGTATGAAATAAATCCAACTAAAATTCAGGGGCCTTCCACTTCAGTGAAGGTTCTGTGGGTCCAGTGGGGTAGGGTGTATAGGGTCAGCTCTTTCAGGATAAAAGATTCATCCCCTCCTGCAACCAAGAAAGAAGCGCAATGCCTAGTGGACTTCTTTTGATTTTGGAGGCGACATGCTGTCCACGTGAGTGCATCACTCCAGTCCATTTATCAAGTGACCCAAAGAGCTGCTACGTTGTTATAAGGCCCAGCAAGCAAGCAAGTTTCCCCAACAGGTTCAGGGAGCTGTGCACAATTCTCCGCCACTTGGACCATGTGATCCAATAGACCCAAGGGTTCTTGGAATATTGGTAACAGGTAGGGATGCTGCCTGGAGGGTTTGGTGGGCCTAAAGGTGAGTCACGCCTGCAGCCAAAGCCCTGTGGCATCCGATCCCGTCAGATCTCGGAAGCTAAGTAGGGTCGGGCCTGGTTAGTACCTGGATGGGAGACCGCCTGGGACCACCAGAAGCTGTAGGCTTGGGAGAAGGACCTGGCAACCCCCTCCCAAAAATCAATCTGCCATTGAAAACCCTGTGAACAGCAGAGAAGCACTGACAATAGTGTTTCCCCTGTTGTACAGAGGGTCGCTATGAGTCAGATACCGACTCGATGGCACCTAACAAAAGGTGAGTCACAGCATAGATCTTTAGGATTTTAGAACAAGACGCTGCTGTCACCTATAGACAACAACCCTCCTTTTGGGATACAGCTCTGGGCCTGCTACTGAACCTAAGTAGAAACTGAACCTTTCCCCATGGCCAACAAGTTACCATGTGACCTAAGCTGCTTCACCAGGCCACTAAGTCAGTTGTGTACACCAGTACTCCATTATCATATAGAAGGGACACAGATCGATCAATCGATAGATGTTGTTGCTGTTGTTGTTAGGTGCCATCGAGTCAGTATCTGACTCATAGCGACCCTACATACAACAGGGGAAACACTATTGTCGGTGCTTCTCTGCTGTTCATAGGGTTTTCAATGGCAGATTGATTTTGGGGAGTGGGTTGCCGAGTAGATAAATATAGATGTATGTGTATACATATGTTTGGGCCTGAGCAGGCTTGGAAGGTGTTAAACTACATGAAGAGGTCCAAGTTCTCAGGGTCCAGTTCCTGCTACTCCTCACCACACTGCCTTCTCCCAGCCTGTGCCTCTAGTCTCTAGAGGGGCTCCCTGCAGTCAGCTGGCAGAGGGAGAGAACATAAGGGCTTCATTCCCAGATGGTTTTGCACAATATGCAGGCACCCCCTGAAACACTACAGCTACTGTAGCTACAACACTACAGCCTCTTTCTGGGGCATCTCTGGTGGGCAGAGGTAAAGGAGAGTCTCCCCAGTGGGCAGACCCTCGAGTAGCGGATGTGGTAGTTCGTTTCTCCTGGAGGAAGAAATGGCTACCCACGTGCTTAGATGCTGACTCATGTGCTGTGAGCAGTGGTTTGGTTGGATGGCCAGAGACTTTGAAGAAATATTGGAAACCTGGGAACAAGGATAGTTAGGAAGGAGCAGGTGGACACATCTCTCTGAATGGGCCAAAAAAAAAAAAATGCAAAAATATTTGTGTCCTATCAATGAGTGACCTGAGCAGAGGGGATTTTAGTCATGAAGTACATACAATGCTTCATTCTGTGCACACCCCTCCGTCTTGTGCCCTGGTACCTCTCCATCACCCGCTGGGCTCAGGAACAAATTGGCCACAATAGCAGGGGTGTACACACGTGCTTAGCAATGTGGACTTCTACTCACCAGGGCCAATCTGTCTACAGACACCACCAAGTGTCAGTCTCCCAGCCACAGAGACCAACACTGAGCCCCAATATGCAACCATTCTCCAGTGTGACAGCCAGCTACCTGGTGGCAGGTTAATTACATTGGGTGACTTTTGTCATGGACATGAATAGACACTTTGGAACATATTTTCCTTCTCTACCCATAACACTTCATCCAAAACTACCATGCATGGGTTTACAGAATGCCTCCTCCAACGTCCTGACATTCCACATAGCATCACCTCTGACTGAAGAACCCACCCATTTCATAGCCCACGAGATGTGGAATGGGCTAAGGCTTATGGGATTCATTGTTCTTGCTGTGTTTCCCATCGTCCTGAAGTAGCTGGCGTGACAGAATGGTGGAGTAGCCTTCTGAAGACTCAGTCACAATCAGGTGGCGATTCCTTGCAGCCTGGGGCAAGGTCCTCCAGAAGGTGCTTTTGCTCTGAATCAGCATCCAGTATGTATCCTCTTTGCCCAGTAGCCAGAATTCACGAGTCTAGAAATCAAGAGTGACACTGCTCTCTGTCACCTCTAGTAGCCCACAAGCATGCTCTCTTCAGGTCCCAGGCTTTATGCCTAGCACTCGCTGCATGTTGTCCAAGGTGCATCTCTCTTCCTCTGGAAGCTGACCTCCACAACGTGCTCCTTCTTCCTGGGGCCCCAGGGTGTGGAGTAGACCATTCTGATTTTGTGCCCTCAATTATACTGTGAACACACTTGTATCATACTTCCTATTACACTTTATTTGTATGTTCATGTTTACACTTTGTTTCTTTATGTCTCTAACTCCTTTTCCTCCAGTCCAACTATCACCAGGTTGACCTTTTTATATACACAAAACACATTTTATTCCTTTGCTATTTATTTACATTATACCATTTATTACCTGGATCACAGCAAGAATTTCATAATGAAGATGAACACTTTCCAAATACTACAAAGTATAAATTTATTCATACAAAATTAGAAACCATAGAAAGCATAACTCAAACTTGCTTTCTTGACTTGTGGTTTTGTTAGCCTCAGTCTAATGGGTTAAACTGTGTTTACATTTTGGATAAGAATTCATTGTGGGATATCTGATTGGCAAGCCAATAAACTTATGTTTTAAATCTTGGGAAACCAGCTATCTGGCACAATATGAGAGCCACTGGCCAAAGAATAACAAAATATCTCAACATTCTTGCACTAAAACACATACAGGAAACACATCTCTTAGAATTTTATGTTCCAAACGTGCAATAGATTACAAGGAGAAAATTTAAATGAAGGAGGAACAGTACAGGCAAATTATAAGCTACAGCAAGAAATGACAGCTGTTAGCCTGGAAGAGCACATGAAATTAAAAAAAGCAGCCAGACACTGTGGTATGTGCCTGTTCTCACAGCAGTAGGGGAGGCTGAGGCAGGAGGATCACAAATTTGAGGCCAGAGGCAGCCTGTGTAATTTAGAGAGACCCTGTCTAAAAACAAAAAATAAAAATTGGGCTAGAGGTGCAGCTCAGTGGTAGAACACTTGCCTAACATGCACAAAGTCCTGGGTGCAACCTCCTAGTACTAAAAGAGGAGGAGGAGGGGGGGGCAGAGGAGGGAGAAGGGAAGGAGGAGGAGGAGGAGAAAGAGGAGGAGGAAGAAGAGGTAGAAAGAAGAAAAGAAGAGGAGGAAGAAGAAGAGGAAGAGGAAGAAAAGGAGGAAGAGGAAGAAGAGGAGAAGGAAGGAGGAGAAGGAGGAGGAGGAGGAGGAGGAGAAGGAGAAGGAGAAGGAGAAGAAGAAGAAGAAGAAGAAGAAGAAGAAGAAGAAGAAGAAGAAGGGAGGAGGAGGAGGAGGAAGAGAAAGAAGAGGAGGAGGAGAGGGGGATGAAGAGGGAGAGGCAGACAGAGGAAGAGAAGAGAGGAAAGGGAGGGAGAAAAACTGATTTAGGTTTTCAAAAAGGACAACTATCCAGGGCCAGTCAGAGTAGAAAGAAAGAATACTAGCATCTACTTCACCAGCATGTAGATACTGCTGAATTATTCCATGTGGTAGTATACAGCATACAATGGACTGCTATTGTGTACACTGAGGATCACTGATAACATTAGTGACTACACTTTTTCAATTGAAATTATGCTCAGTATACTCCGTACAAAAGGAAGAGGAGGAATAGAAAACATTTTAGAATTTTCAAATTTATTAATTTAAAAAAAGGTTTTAAATTTTATTTATCCAAGATAATCCAGAACTACTTATTCATAAATATTTAATATGAATAAACACTAAATGCCAGTACTATTTATGTATGTGCTGCACATAGCACCAGAGTCTATAGGATTATTGTCCCTACTTTATAGAAAGAAAGTTGGGGGGAGGAGAGAGGAGGGAGGAACAGGGAGGGAAAGGAAAGAAAAGAAAGAAAGGAGGAAAGGAGGAAGAAAAGAAAGGAAAGAAAGAAAAGGAATGAAAAGGAAAGGGAAGGGAAAGGAAGGGAAGGGAGGAAGGAAGGAAAAGAAAAGAAAATTAAAAGCCATAACAGCTGCTAGTACTGGTATCTTAAGAAAAAAAAAAATTGGAGGAGGGACGTGTGGTTTTTAATTTAAAAGTAGATTGATAGTAACCTTTCAAACTGCAGTGTAAGAGTTAAAAACTAGAAATGTCTCTAACAGTTATTTATTTAAGGGCTTTGTTCTTGAAAGTCATTATATTATTTCAGTAAAGATGAAAGAGGTTATTTTCTCTAAATTATTCAGTTGTAAGAGTTAGCCTTCAGACAGGTGTTCTATTTATGCAGATGGCAAAATAAATTATTCAGAAATAGAGACAGGTAAAACAGATGGAAAAGCAGGGTAAACCAAGAAAGCCATGGGCAGCTGTTGAACGTTTAACAGGCCCCCAATAAGGTACCCAGTTCTACATCATGGTCCAAGTTATGCACATACACTACGGCCCACTCCTCAACACCACCTTGCGGACCTTGCATCCACTTCAGTGATGCTGTATTTAAAGGATATCATCTAAATTTCCTTATGGAAACTTGTTTTAAATGTCTTCAATTAAACTGTAAAATATTCCTGAGGGCATTTTTCCTATCAGACCTGAAAGTGAATTGCATATCCGAATCAACATGAACCCCTTTCTAGAAGTGATTCTGGTATTGTAGTGAACAAGAACTCTGTTTGAGCTCTCCCAGCGCCTTCTATAAATCGATGGAGTTGCCTGCTAAGATGCCTTTTGAACACCAAAGGTCCCCTATTCAACCCTTGTGAGCGAGGGTGCCAGCAAGACCTACTTGTTAGTAGATTCTGCAGGTGTTCCTACAAAGCGCATGCTCTGCTGAAGATCGTGTGGGGCGTACCAGCTTGCAAAAATGGACCACTAAGAAAAAGGGTTCCCAGCTCCGTACATTCTCGCCTTCATTCGGTTCATGTGAAAATGCAAACAAACTAAAGACGATCCACGTAAGGGAGGAGGTCAGTTCAGGCACAGGCATTACAGGGACAGAGAGGAAAGACTGATGAAGGGAAAGCAGTGGCATTTCCTGGAGCGATGCATCCTGGCTTCCAGTTCTGACTGTGCTTTAACTTGGCTTTAAAACCAGTGCGCGTTGACCTCTCTCAATTCCGCTGTTTGTACTCATGGAATGAGAATGTCAGGCTATCCCCAAGGCCCCTTGAGCTCTTATGCTCAAGTCTATAAGAATTTGGAGAAGGAAAAAAGATATTTATTCATAAATAAAAGCACTTAAAATCCAACTTGTTTATATTTTATGCTTTCATCTTTTTCTAATTTGCAGAATTTTGTGCTTTCATTTTAAATCTAATTTGTAGAATTTAGAGTAACTATCTCAGAGGACAACCTTTTTGGTTGAAAAAAGCCAAGAATATGGTACATACTCACAACAATATGGCAATAGAGACCAAAAGAGGAAGGGAATCATGGAAGCTAAAGATTGGCTCTTCTGCATGGTTTCCACAGTTTGGTGCCAAGGAAGATGATTGTTCAAACAATTAGCTGAACTTTTCAGCTGGCACTGAAACCTTTTGATATTATGTAGATAATTGCCTAAAAAATTCATTGTGAATCAATTTTCAAAATGCATGTCTTAAACTGGGCATGGAGGCCCATACCTATAATCCCAGCACTACGGAAGCAGAGGCAGGAGGATTAGGAACTTGAGGCCAGTGTGGGCTGCATAGAGAGGTCAGGGCTAGCTTGGGGTATACCATGAGACACTGTCTCAAGACACAAAAACAAAATGCATGCGTAAATACTTACACATATATTTCTAAGGACAGGTATTGGAGATATTTTATTGACACTACCGTTGTGTCTGCCGCACAGCTGTAGACCTGTGACATCCGATCCTGTCAGATCTCGGAAGCTAAGTAGGGTCGGGCCTATTTTGTACTTGGATGGGAGACTGCCTGGGAACACCAGGTGCTGTAAGATTGGGAGACAGATCCGGCAACCCACTTCCAAAAATCCATCCGCCATCGAAAACCCTATGAACAGCAGAGAAGCACTGACAAAGTGTTTCGCCTGTTGTACGTAGGGTCGCTATGAGTCAGAAACCAACTGGACGGCACCTAACAACCACCACCACCATTGTGTCTAAACACCATTGTAGCAATTAACATTAACCTAGATCCTTTTCTTGGATATATTCAAACTGAATTTGTCTGATTTCAGTCACTTATGAATTATTTTACTTTCACCACATGGCCAGCATCATGAAAGGATCCATACTGCCCCAGAGGAAATTGTGGTCTGATAACAGAGAAAATGCATGAGCAAAAAATTACAGCTCAGTAGAATGGATGGCAGTTGTTCTGCTGCCTTCTCAATGTCAGCCTCAGCCCCATTTCATCCTGACTGTCCTTTACTGAATATTCTTCCTCTAAATGAGTTTGCTATTATAGCCTAACATGTTTATGTCACCAGCATAGTTTGTATGATTACTATGTATGTAAAATCAATCATTTTGCCAATAACAGGCAGCAACTCATAAAAATTAAAATACAACTACTTGAGTAAATACATTTGTCAGTGAACTATACCCCAAGTCTCACTGCATATGATTGGTGGAATGCACAGTGTAGAGGAGGCCTAATGGTCATGCTCAGGGATCCTAGGGTTTAGTTCAGTTGGTAGAGTACTGCTCTGTGGTCTCTGAAGCCCTGGGTTCAATCTTCAGCTCTGCAAAAATGGGAGAAGGAAGTGGCAATCCACTCCTGAAACAATCAGCCTTTGTAAACCCTATGAGGGTCACTATGAGTCAGACACATCTCGATGGCACCTAACAACAACAAAGATCCTGGGCTCTCAAAATATTTGTCCTTTCTTTCATTTAACATGTATGAAACACTAGTATGTGTTTAGAAAATTTAACAACAAACTCAGTTCTGCATCTAGTAAGGTTCATTTGTAATTTGGTATGGAAGATTAATTGAAAGGGCAGTGAGACTAAAGAGATCAGGGGTTAGTTGTCTACTGCAAGTCCAGGAAAATAAAGACCCAAATGAGGCCATAATAGTTGCTGTAGAGTTAGAGATGATCATTTCAATGTATGTGAAGGAGGCAAAGTCAACCGAACAGAATGTGAGGATGGTTTGGTTATGGGGAGTCAGGGATAGAAAGCCTCAAGGTGCTCACCAGGTTTCTGCTTTGGGTGACTGAGTACAGGGTGGTTTCAAGTTCCTGATTCATCTGGTACCTGGCATGTTTAGTGGATCATTAAAGGTTGTTATCTCTACCTTAGAGATTCACTGATGAGATATTATGGTATTAGTTTCACTATGCACTACTGTAGAGGTAACCCTACCAAAATTGTTATTGTTAGGCACCGTCGAGTAGGATCTGACTAATAGCAACCCTATGTACAACAGATCAAAACATTCCCAGACACTGTGCCATGCCCAGCACTACTGTCAGTGCTTCTCTGCTATTCATAGGGTTTTCAATGGTGGGTTGTTTCGGGTGTAGATTGCTAGGTCCTTCTCCATAGACTGCAGCACTTGGTGTTCCCAGGCAGTCTCCCATCCAAGGACTAATCAGGTCAACCCTGCTTAGCTTCTGAGATCAGGCAGGATTGGATGCCAGGGTGGTATGGCTGCAGACCCTACCAAGAATACTATGTAGATATTGGTGAATTCACAGAGAGATACACTGAATCAACTGCCTTAAGACATGGAGCAGACCCCCAACTGCATTTTGTCTTTCTGAACATTGAAGTCACTCAAATACTTTGGACAGAAGCAGCCTAACATGGCTGCTTGAACAGTGATAAGGTCACTTGACTACCTGTATGATGTAAAACTCTTAAGAGTCTACAGAAATAACATGGTCCTCAACATGCCACGTCTCCTTCATGTTGCAAATGTTGAGTAAGAGAGGGCAAAGCTATACATGTTCCAAACTGGATGTGACGGTTCACACCCAGAACTCCAATGCTCAGAAGGCTGAGGAAGGAGAGGAGTGAGTTTGGGGCCTGGGCTACACAGCAAGATCCTTTCTCAAAGAAAAAAAAAGAAAGAAAGAAAGAAAATTGTTGCTACTCTGGATAATGTCACTGGAAGCATGACCCAGTCCTTTAGGGGTGGCCCCACTTGTGCCGCCTTAGTCCACAGTGGATATTCCTCGTGGAGAAAGCCAAGGTAGAAAGATCCCCAATTACTACTCAGCACAGAGGAGACTGGCACATAGACCTTATGCTAACAGGAAGAGGATCCTGTTACAGTTCCTCTTTAGTGCCTGACCTAACCGGTTATTATCCAGCCATTCTTCAAAGTAAAAGCAAACGAGTCAAATAAATAGCCACTTTCAGTAAGTTGACATATAAATTATGTGACACTGTGCATATTCTTGGGTAAATATATACATCATTATTAAAACACCATTAACCTTCTAGGCTGGGCATATAGAAAGCCAGAGATTTATCACTATGACTGATAGAGTGGAGAACCAGAAACCTGGAAACACTGATTGTTTAAATGTTTGGGATCATAGTATCTCAATTTTTTAAATTTTTTTCTCTTTATAGATGAGTTCCAGAGAATCTAAATGGTAGGCAGAGCTAGAAAGTGGCAAGAGTTAGAAAGAAGACCTAGGCATCCTGATTTCTAATCCACTCCACACTACCAAGTAGTCATTTTCCAGACTCTCTCCCAGGCATGCATCCAGCTTTTAGCAATTACATTCAAACATACACCTACTCTTTAGGAGGACAGCCCAAGTCGTCATCTTTCACATGTGGCTCCAATAGCATTGTTGGGAAAACGAGCCAAAGACATTTAGGCAGCATCTACAGCATCACCTTAATATAGGGGATACGGCATATTCAATTTTTTAAATGCATCTTAATTTCTATAAGGAATTCTTAGAATTTCATTGTAACAAAACTGACACTTCTTCACTATCAATTAAAGAATGACTTTCGAACAAATTTTTGATCCAGGAAGATCATTTTGGTTGTGTGAAAGAGCTAATTTGTGACACATTTGCAGAAATGAACCCCACATTTAAGCTCTTCCTCACAGAATCTCACCAGAGATCATAACTAATCAGAAATTCATTTCCTCCCAGAATTGCCTGTTCAAGAAAACTAAGCTCAGATCCCACCAACTTTTTATTGCTGACATAATTCAGAAGCTTTTCTTCTGCCAGAGACTTGGAAGTCTCTTTCCAGTGCCTGAGGCTGAGAAGCAGAAGATGGGAAATGAAGTGTGAGTTCGATATCTCTATGACCAAGAGAAACACTCTGGGCTTCCCAAATGAATATTTTAATCCTTGCCACAAATGTATGTGATTAATATATATATATATATATATATATATATATATGTGTGTGTGTGTGTGTGTGTGTGTGTGTGTGTGTGTGTGTATACACATATATATATATTAAACTGCATGCTATATATAACAAAAATGTATACTAGATATTTGTGCCTGTAATGTATAGCATAACCAAATTAAATTTAAAATTACAGTCCTCATTGCATTTCTTAATTTAGACAACTACACAAGCTGGATTGTGTTGGTTTGCTTTGTTTAATGAAAGTATGAAAGATTAGTCAGAGCCAACCCTAGCATTCAGGGAATGATAAAGCAATAAACATGGCCACCAGCTCCCAAAGACTCTATAATATAATGGGAAAGACAGATGTGAAAATGAATGATAGGAAGAAGTCCTTGGTGCAAAAATATTTACATGATGTCTTAGAATGGAATTAGTGAGTCCTATCTTGATCTGCCTGCAGTGGTAGCCCTGTGGCATCTGATCCCGTCAGATCTTAGAAGCTAAGCAGGGTCGGGCCTGGTTAGTACCTGGATGGGAGACTGCTTGGGAACACCAGAAGCTGTAGGCTTGGGAGAAGGACCTGGAAACCCCTTCCCAAAAATCAATCTGCCATTGAAAACCCTATGAATAGCAGAGAAGCACTGACAATAGTGTTTCCCCTGTTGTACAGAGGGTCGCTATGAGTCGGATACCGACTCGACGGCACCTAACAACAACAACAACAACATCTTGATCTGAGATATAAGAAAAAACATTTGGAAATCTTCTTCATGTCCATTACTTCATTTGTTCAATCATTTAACTGTTTATTCAGCAACTATTCATTGATGATCAACTACGTGAAAAAAACAAAGTCCCTGGTCCAACAAAACTTCATTCTAGTAAAAGAAGATAGATAATAAGCAAAATAAGCAAATAAGCAACAGAATGCATGTGGGGGTTGCTTGTTTGTTTATCTGTTAATAGTAGCATGGGAAAAGAGCAATGGGGTAAATAGGAGAGAATACAAAGGCCCGGAAGACCTGTTTGGCAGAAGGTGATGGTGCAGAAAGCAGAATGGTAGAGATTTAAAAAGTCATTGAGAAATAGTTGCAGGTTTAGAACCTCTTCGTAGGAAGAGTCACTAACTTGAATATTAGGCCATATTTTGTGAATCTCCATTATGTCTAATAAAAAACAGTAGATGGATAAAATCACAAAGGATGTGATTAGAAGGTTTCAGAGGAAAAATGCAGTAAAGTTAATATTATAGTCCCTGACAATGCAGCCACATCATTAGAAGAGAGTTGACTAAAGTACAACGATTAATATAACATTCAAAAAGAAAAAATGAATAAAATGTGGTGCTAACTTTGAAGAAACTCATAGTCTGGCAGATTTCTCTAACCCTCACAGTGGCTTAATAAAGTATTATCACCCCCATTTTCTCATTCAAGTAAAAGTCTCTGATGACATACTTGGTATACAAGTCAGAATCTAATCCCCATCTTTTCTCTGTTTTTGTGTATTTTTATTCTGAAATGCTATCTACTTAAAAATCTTACCTTTCTCTTGGTTCTAACTTTGTAGAGATTGACTTAAGCTATTTCACTTTGAAAGAAATTCACATAAAATACAACTATTTTATAACTACTTTTTTATAGAAGAATAAAAACCAAAGATAGAATGTTTTAGTCTATAAAATCTTACTTATTTACACAGTTTGGCATTGTTAAAAAAAAGTCCTTGAATTACACTCAAAAGTTCCTATAATGTGTTGCAGAGATGTTCATTTTGATTTGCAATGTAATAAGGAAAAAAGATGGGAATCCTTAGTGTCTAGGAATTTCATTGGTGGAGCAATTTCCATAGAACAATCCCTTTTCAAAAAAAAAAAAAAAAGATATTGGCAAAAGTTCACTTTCCCATTAGGTTTAAATGAAAGAAAACGATATTCAATAATTCTTTCTCAATATTCTGAGCTGTCCCCAGAGGATACGGTTAGAAGTCTTCAGAGGGAAAGCAAGTACATTAAAATTAACAGTAGAGGTAGATTTTAAGCTGATTTGTTATAAATAATGTCATTGCAAGGCTAAAATAAACAGCAAGGTTAAACTTCACTTGCTTCCATTCGCATCTCCCCCTCACTCTGATGGGGCAGGGGAGCCTCAGGGAGAAGACAATGAAAAAAAAGTTTTAATTGAGTTGTAAAATACCTCATAAGGGTCCATTCACAACTATTATGTGACTAGCTCCTTCCTTGAAGAGCTGAAATTCCCTGCTCAGTTAAAAGATGCTCCTCTTCTTTATCATACCTTGTAATCAGATAAGGAAGGGAGATCACAAGTGTCATGTCCCAGCCCTGGGGCTGTACCAGACAAGCAAAAAGCTGCTTTCTTTGCTCTGGCTTGCCATATGCATTTTCACATCATGAGGTTCTTTATGCTTGAAAAATTAACACAAATGAGTCCTTTTAATTGGCCCTGACTGGCTGAACTCGGGAAAGGTGCCAATTATACGATCTTCCTGGTTTCCAGGATTTACAGAGTACACATTGTCTGCGAGACAGTCCCATTTTATGTTCTGATGGACTTTCAGAGTTGCATACCTCTCAGCAGTAAAACTTCCCAGAGTACTTTTATTAAGGGATCCTTGACTCATTAAGTGTTTACAGTTCAGAACAGAAAAATTTAAAGTACAGATTAAGCAGGAAGAGAAAATGAAGACGACATTCTGTCTGAGGAAGAGAAGACTCAATTTCCGATTCTCTCACTGTGGAAATGCGGATGGCGGTCGCAGTGCTGAACAATAATCTGTTTGGTCTCCTTGAGATCTAAGATTCCAAAAGATGTGCTGGCCACTGCTGAACATCTTGCTCCCCTGTCCAAGTGTCCCTTTCATCTATAGCTGTTTTGCCTTAAACAACGTTCAGCTGTTTTCCTCAAACCCTGTCTAGCATTTCTAGAGAATATTCCAGTTAAGTTGTAGTGTTGCTTTTTCCGATAAAAGATATGGCAAGTTTCTGTTATCTACTTAGAGACTTTCTTTCATTTAAATGATTTCCTAAAATGGGTGTGTGCTTCTTCCTCACTTTGAGGAGAGAAGGATATAAGCCCAAGTCTTGTCTTTTCTTTTTTTTTTTTTTTTTTTTTTTGTGGTACTGGGGTTTAAACCCAGGGCCTTGCGCTTGCATGCTCTGCAAGTGCTGGACCACTGAGTTGCACCCCCAGCCCATTTTTTTACTTTTTTGAGACAGGGTCTCACTAAGTTACGCAGACTTTCCCTGGTCCTGAACTTGCAATCTTCCTGCCTCCACCTCCCAAACCACTGGAATTACAGGCGTGTGCCACCACGCCCGGCCCAAGCCTAAGTCTTATATTTAATGTTTAATTCCTCCAAATGTTAATAGACATATTTGCGTCTCTGCAACCTTTTTTTTTTTTTAAATATGTTCACTATTTTACCAGTTTAATTTTGACATGTGTGGGGCTGAAATTTCTCCAGATATGATAAAGTTTTCAATCCCTTATCCCCTGACATTTTGCATATGTCCTCTGACATTAGCCCTGTTAGAATAAAAGCCATCAAGTCGGGTCCAACTGAGAGAGACCCTGTGGGCAACAGAATGAAACACTCCTGAACATTATCCTGTGCCAAGCCCTATGGCAATGCTTCTCTCCTATTCATAGGGTTTTTGGTGGCTGATTGTTTTTTTCAGGATTGTTTGAGGAGTGGGCTGCCAGGTCCTTCTCCCATTTTTGAGGTGCTGGGTATCAAATCCAGGGCCTCAGAGAGCACAGAGGGACATTCTAGCAAGTGAGCTAAACCCCAGCACATCTCAACAGTTTTAGAGGGCTATAAAATCAGATGCAGGTTAGAATTGCGTGGCTATTAGATTTAAAAATATACAGAATACAGCCACAATATATAGCAACAAGAAAGGCTCAAGCCTGGCAGTATCCCTTGAAACCTCAGCTGTCTTGAACAACACTTTCAAATCCCTTGACTGCACAATCTTCTACTGCAGTGATCTCGATCTTGCAACCCCAGTGAGATGTCACATTTTTTTCCAATTTTCTTTTTTCCAATTTTCTTTTAATTAACTTTAAAGAATAGTTTATATTTCCTAAATGCATGGGTGATCTCTTTTTGCTATTTTTATTATTTTCTCATTTTATTGCTGTGTGATCAGAGAATGTGGTCTGTATGATTTCTGCTTTCTGCAGTTAGTTGAGAGTTCCTTTATAGACTAATAATATGTGGTTAATATTCTGTCCTATATATGTTTGACATGACAGTGTATTGTTTAGATCTGAACAAATATTAAACATGCTAATATAATGTTATTTAAAACCCTAGATCCTTTTTTGTTTTTCTGTAATTGTTGTGGTATTTTCTAGGGAGCTGTCCCCCACTATGGCTCATGATGAAGATTCATCATTTTCTCTTTGTGTTTCTAACTGGTTTTGATTTATATGCTTTAAAGCAATGCTGTAAGATACAATGTTCATCACTGTTACACACTTTTATGAATTTTTTTTCTCTGTGTGAAATACTCTTTTTTGGTCCCTTTCAATGTTTGGTTTTTTATTTGGTTTGGTCCATTAATTTCACTATACTTAAACTTTCTTTTTGTTAGTGTTAACCTGATGCATATTTCTTCATTTTTCAGTTTTTATAAGTAATTTATTTTGGATATATCTTATAAATAAAATATAGTCAGGTTTTTGTTGTTTGTTACCCAAGCTGAGAGTTGTTTAGAAATTGTTGTTGTTAGGTGCCGTTGAGTCGGTAGCCGACTCATAGCGACCCTCTGTACAACAGGGGAAACACTATTGTCAGTGCTTCTCTGCTGTTCATAGGGTTTTCAGTGGCAGATTGATTTTTGGGAGGGGGTTACCAGGTCCTTCTCCCAAGCCTACAGCTTCTGGTGTTCCCAGGAGGTCTCCCATCCAGGTACTAACTGGGCTTCACCCTGCTTAGCTTCCAAGATCTGACGGGATTGGATTCCACAGGGCTAGGGCTGCAGGCTATGTTTAGCAATATGTTTAGTAATAGGAACACATTTATTGCAATTATATGCTTGGACTTCCTCTTGCCAGCACGATTAAATTTTCTATTTGCCTTCCTTGTTATGGATTGTATTTTTCTCCATATTCTCCTTTTGTTGTTTTGATTTAGGATAGAGTAGAATTATTTCATTTATTATGGGAGTAGAAAGATTTGTTCTAAAGGGCTTCCCACATGGTTTGAATGTTATACATTCTGTTTCAATTTTTCCAGTTTCTACTCTGCTATTTCTAATTCATATATCTAATACATATTTTCTATCAATGGCAAGATTTAATCAGGAAGTTGATCCCCTAGCAAATTTTCACAATGGTCTTCAGTTCCCCCATTGAGTTTTTTGAACTGTGGTGCCAGCTTTGAAAAA
>VMDO01007437.1:43460-91458 GCA_007922755.1 Pedetes capensis
TACATTTTGTGTTTTATTTATTTTGTTTTTGTTTCTACTTGGCAATATATTGTGGGCATCTCTTAATATCAATATATAGAGAGACCTTTTTTTGGTCTGTTTTATTTTCTTTGCTTTAAAAAATTTTAAAGAGCTAATATATTCACTGAAAAAGTAATACATTCATGTTTCATTTTTTAAAAATTAAAACATGCGATGGAAATACTCTAGCTCCTGTTCCTCCTTTGTGTGGTTTCCAGCATCAGCCCAGGAAAACACTATTTTTCTTTTCTTGCATTGTCTCAGAGTTTTTCCGTGTAAGTACACTACAAATGTGTATATTTTCCACCTCCTTATTCACAAAAGATAACATAATATTTACTTGCCTTTTCACCTAACAGTATATCTGCAGGGGACTTTCAATATCTTACTCATAGAATTTTTACATTCACTTTTACAATGGAAGGACACTTCACCATTTGAATATGCTGTACTTTATCTAATCAGCCTGCTATTAATGGGCATTTTATTTTTTTGCAATTATAAAAAAATGCTTCAACAAATAACCTACTTCATATATTATTTCACTCTGCAAGTATACACATGCAAGTAGCTCACTTATGTGCATGAATATCTTGTATGATGAATTTCCAGATGTACAGTAATAATATGATTTAATGCATTTTTCCTCATATAGATAGCAATCTTTTGATAGATATATTGGTTGTTTCCAATATTATGCCAGTACAAGAAATATGCAACTAATTGCTTTGTGTATTCACAAGGAAAAGGTCATTTGTACACATGCATATCTGAAAGCTAATTTTCTGGGTGTGTGATTGCTGTATCAAGGGTACTTTATAACTTGGTATACACTGCCTTTGGGAGAGGGACCCTGCAACCCACTCCTAAAAAACAATCAGCCATTGAAAACCCTATGAATAGCAGAGAAGCACTAGCAATACTGTTTTGCCTGTTGTACACAGGGTCGCTGAGTTGGACACCTACTCCTTGGCACCTGACCACAACAACATGTACTGCCTAAGGGCTCTAACCACTTCATCTAGATTGAAGTGATCTTATTCTCCCCAGCAACTTTTGGGAGATTGTTTGCTCACTTACTCACCAAATCATTGTGTTATCAAAGCATTCAAACCTTACTAATCTTCTAGGCAAAAAAAAAAAAAAAAATGTTATCTATTTTACTTTTAGTTTACTTTTTTCTTGGTATGAATGGGGTTTGGTATATTTACAAATTTTTGAGAACAATTTATATCTTCTTATCCCCAACTATTTTCCTAATGTATTATTGGTCTTTTTATTGATCCATAAGAATTCTTCATATACTGAGTGTTTTCATCTTTGTGACAAATATTTAATTTCCAAAATCTCTCATTGCTTATTGTTATGCATATGATAATCCCTTGGAGTCTCTAATATTAACTGTACTCATTTCAAATTCTTCCATTTATCCTGTTTCTCCAAGAATGCGGGATGATTTGTGAAAATCCCTGTAGAGCTGCTTGCTATGTTGAAGCCAGCCATAGTGATCCTAGGGGAAAGAGGAGATGTACTCCCGAGCGCCTACTGGTCCTTTCCCTTCTGAGGGGGAGGCTCCGCAGCTTTCCTGGGGGAAGAAGAATAACCACCCGGGACAATGTCCTCCCCTTCTGGATCCAGTGCCCTCTCACATTAGCATGTGGGCATCTGGGGAGGAGAGAGAAGAGGCAATGAAGCAGGGGCTGCCAATGACACACTCTGATGTGCCTGGGTGACCCTTCCTTCTTCATGTCACCTACTCTGAGCCCGGGCTTCCCCAGAATTACCTCTACGGGTGTGCAAGTATTCTTTGGTGCATGTTTTGGATGAGAATTTTGACAAGTTATCTCTCCCATGATCTGATCTTATAAAGTTATTGTGTTTGTTTCAGTCTGTGGTTTTAATATTTAGGAATCTCTCCAGATTTCTTGTCTGCTATTATTACTCTTTCTTGGTTTCCAGCAATTACTGATTTTTTTCACCCTGTCATTTTGTGTCATTTTTGTCAGGAAGAGAGGTGCGTGCTCAGGATACTCTCTTAATCTAGTATCTCCAAATTACTTAGAAAATTTAAAAGGTAAGAACAGTACCTACCCTTGCAGCTGAATAGGTTTACTCACTGTGGGCTTCTTGAGGTCTGGGATGATGAAATATATAGCTTGATATGTACTTAGCATGATGTCTGGCTCATAAGAGGACCTCAATAAATGTTTAGTGCATGATAAAAGAGTGGAAAGAAGGAAGACAGGAAGAAAGGAATTTAAAGAATTATTTCCATTAGGGCCCATTCAATGTGTTCTTATTGAATATATTCCTATGCACCAGGTACCTCTAGGCATGAGCGTAATAGAGATGAATAAAATACTTTCTTTGCCTCCTAAGTCATGTCTGCCTGGGTGGGGGAGGTGGAAAAGATCAGAAGCATGCCTCCAGAAGTCTAAGGTTAACATCCTAAGGGAAAAAACAACCTAAAAGAAATGCACTGGGACTAACTCTACAGGTGTTAGAAGAGGGGAGAGAAAGTAATTACTTGGTAATTTGGGCAAATAGAGTAGCTTATTTTTAGATGATTAACACTAGAGATGGAGGAGGAAGAACAGAGAGGCCTAAACAATATGTTTTATTATATGCACAGAAAACGTTTTACAGATGTAACTCCACCTCTTCCATATACCGACAGTCATAAAAAAGAGCAATAACTGCGTATTTTTAAAAGATGGCCTAAAAGTAAAGTTTCTTGGAAACACAGATGACAGATAAACCATAGCAGGCAAAAATAATTTCAAATCTTATCTTCAGAACTTTGTTAAGTAAACTTTGCTTCAAAAACACATTAGGTTTGTGCTTTTTGTAGTCTATAAAAGTATTGACGTTGTGCTGGGAAAATGACTCCATAGTAGCAAATACAAAGTTTGCCTCTCTAGTGGGTGCCCCACTCTGAAAAACTTAAGAGCTCATGTCTCTCTCCAGCAGAACTAAATACTGCAGGGTAAACAGCTTTCACCAGCTTTACCTGACTGAAAAAGCCAGATCCCTGCAAAACCAAGATCCTTGGCAGTGAGGGGCAGGGGACCATGAAGAACACAGGTGGCAGGGAGGACAAGGGAAGAGAGGTTCATGTGCACTAATCCGAGATCAGGCCTATGACCAAAAAGGCAGCATGACTTACTAAACCCTAAAAGAATGGTTGTCAACATCCTGCAAACTCTGCCTTCTCATTTCCCATGAACATTGGATTGAGTTCTTTGGGATCGATAAACACACCCACACGCCATTCCAGATGCTATAAAGCAGAACACTGAGGCAGTGTCTTCTGCAGAATGGGTGACCTGAGAACAGAGAGGTGTTCCAGGTAAAAGAGGCCACAAGAGCCAGCACTGGGGACAAATACCTGGAGGCGGGGCTCACCTTTCTCGCCAATAAAATGGAGGTAATCACAATAGCTCTTAGATTGTGGTCAGGATGAAACAAAACCATATACTTAAAACTCTCGGCATAGTTCCTGGCATACAACAAATGTGGTATTTTTATCTTGATTTGTCTTTTCATCATGATTAATTTCTTCATACTACCTAGATGCAATACCTAAATCCATCATTCTTAACGTGTGGCCTGAGGATTGCACAGGTTTCTGAGACCTTCTTAGTGGACTCGCAAAGTCAAAATAATTTTTTTTTGTATAAATATGTTCAAGATAAAATATTTGTATCATGATCATAAATACATGATTTTTCTTTTGACTCTTATTTTCTCATGAGAGTAGAGCAGAGTTTTCCAGAGACACAGATAAAGAGAAGCAGCTACAAGAATCCAGCTCTCTTCTGTGATGTCAGAGATTAAAGAGATTTGAAAAATCATAGAAAAGTACAACTCTTCCCAGTAAAGGTTTTCTTTGGGGAAATTCAGTCATAGTTCATAAATGTTAGTGTGCAATGGGTTTATTACTGTTCTTTTAAATGAACTAATACACAGAACTTCTCCTAATTTCTTGGTTTTAATTTCTAATATCACAAATATAAATGAATGGAACCCACAAAAAGGAAACCTCTTTGGAATCTTCAATTATTTTTAAGAGGGTAAAAGGGTCCTGAGCCCCGAAAGTTTCAGAATGCCTGCCTTAAACCACACAAGAAATCACCAGGATAATTCCTTTTTTTGTGTGTTCTCCCTCTGTTTATGACTTTTAAACTATTTTTATTCAAGAAGGTGATGTGAAGATTTAGGGTAGGGGCCCCCAACCCAAATTAGGAACTGGACTGTACAGCAGGAGGGGAGCAGTGGACAAGCAAGAGAGGCTTCATCTTTATTTACAGCCGCTCCCCATCATTCACATTACCATCTAAGCCCCACCTCCTGTCAGATCAGCCAAGACACAAGATTCTCACAGGAGTGCAAGCCCTACTGTAAACTGCGCGTGCGCAGGATCTAAATTTTGCGCTCCTGATGAGAATCTAATGCCCAGCAATCTAAGGTGAGCGGAGGTGCCAATACCAGCACTGGGGAGTGGCTATACATACGGACTGACATTAGCCAAGAGGCTTGACTATACTGGCCCATAATAAATCACTAGCTTGTGGACTTATATCAAAACCCTCTCCACAGCCGTCAAGTGACAGTGAAGCACATCTGGTGGCAGGCTTTATAGTGGCAAGTGAGTTGGTATGCTTCAGTCACCAGCTGTACCTGGTGACAGGCCTTCAGAATCCAGTGCTGTATCAGTCTGCACACTGCCTGCCCATCATTCCATTTACCATTTCCAACTTCTTTCCCACACAGTGCAGCTGTCTCCGGCAAAGCTTCGATGAGTCCCCAAGCCACCATGAGTAAAAAACAAACATGGCTGGCAAGCTTTATGGAAAGGAAGAAAGGCTGGGTAATGAGACAGCAGAAGCCTCCAAGAGTGCTGACAAAAAGAAAGATGCATTTAAAAGGAAGTCCCAAGCAGCCCACTTAAGTCACAGGTTCATGGTGATAGGTGGTTTGCATTCTCCAAGCCTGCTTTGTATGACATGTGGCCACCGGCCAACCAATAAAGCCATGAGAATTCCAAAACTGCTTTGCCACATGAACAAGCACCGTCCACGAAAGGACACAGCTTTGGAGTTTTTCAAAAGAAAAAAAAATGTGAGCACAAAGAACAAAAGCAATTATCGAAGGCCACTCATCAAATGTGTCTGCTCTCAGAGCATAGCTCTTATTGGCTGACCACACTGCTAATGCCAAGAAGCCCCTTCTATTGAAGAGCTGATCCTACCTGCTGCTAAGGACATGTATCCTGAACTTTCAGGAGAGACTGCCATTCATAGGTGGCACATGTTCCCCTTTCAGCTAGCACCATAGCTGGGCAAACTGGTGAAACAGCAGAGAATACTGAGGCACAATTGTCAGAGAGGTTTAATGAGTCACCCCAGTACACAATCCAGATTGAGGAATCTACCCATATTGACAGCAAGGCAGCAATGCTTGGTTTAGCGCAATACCTTTTCAGGCGGATGTGCGTGGGAATGTTGTGCGCATTGTTGTTGCCAATCAACACCACACCTGCAGAACTCTTCAGTCTTTGAACAATTACATATCAGAAAAACTGCCCTGGTCATTTTGTGTTGATATTTGCACTGGATGGCTTTCTGGTCTCGCTACTCCCGTTACAGGCAGCTTCTGAATGGGGAACCATGCACTGTGCTACCCACAGAGAAATGCTGGCCAGCCAAAAAATGTCACCTGAACCTAACAATGTTTTGCAGGATGTGATTAAAATTATCAACCCCATTAAAAGACACACCCTGGTTCCCTTCTGCTCGCACAGCCCTGTGAAGCGATGGACCCAGAGTGCACGTCTTCTCTCACACAGAGGGGAAGCAGCTGTCTAAAGGTAGGTCACTGGCCAGGGATTTTGAGTTATGAGAGCTGCTCCAGAGATTTCATTCAAAAAGTCACCATCCGCAGCACATTTCAGTGACACAGAAAGGCTCACAAAACTTGCTCACTTAGTAACATACTCAACCTGCTCAACAAACTCAATTTGCCACTTTAGGGAAGAACACGTGTTCAAGCCGGCAGCTGAAATGGCTGTGTTCAAAGCCAAGCTGGAGTTACCAGGCAATGCCTGAGTATTGAGATTGTTGACATGTTTCGCACATTAGCAGAGATTTTCAAAGAGGGTGAGCCAGGGCGGCCTTCCTCCCAGCTGGTGCGTGATCACACAGCTCAGCTCTCCACAAGTGTGAGCACGGCTCCCTACCGCCAAAAAACCCAAACACAGAAGGAATGGATCCCAGACCCATTTGTGAAAGTGCCGGTTGAACAGACTGTGTCCCTGGGAGGAAAGGGTCAGCGGCTTGAGATGGAAAATAACAATGGCCTTAAAAGTATGTGAGAGACAATTTTCAGTCACCAAACATTCTGGATTCAAAGCAGAGCGGAATATCCTGAGGTTGCCACAAAAGCACCGAAAACCCTGCTTCCCATTTTCAGCATCCTATCCTTGTGAAGGATGGTTTTCCGCAGTGACAGCCACCAACATGGGATTACAGAATAGATGACACACAAGAAACACACTTTGGTGACACTGTCTCCCATTACCCCCAGGCTAGCAGGACTATTTCAGGAGAACATGGTCAGGGCTCCCAATGATTCTGCATTATGGTGAGTCATGTCATTATTTCATTATATATTACAACATAACAATAATAGAAATAAAGGACACCATGAGTGTAATGCACTTGAATCATCCCGAAATCACACCCACCCCCATCTGTGGAAAAATTGTCTTCCACAAAATCGGCACCAGGTGCCAAAAAAATTGGTGACCACTGATTTAGAGGATAAAAATAAGTAAAGAGAAGGATTAAACCTCCTATAATCAAACCAACAAGTGAAGGCCATTATTAATATATTGGCATATGTACTTCTGGTGTTTATTCTATGAACATATAGAATTAAAAGAAGATGATTTGGTATGTAATATTTTGAAACTCGCTTTTCTTTCACTTAAAATAGATCATAAAATCAATGAATATCATTAACTATTCCTCAACAACATTCATTATAATGGTTACTTTATCATTTATTTAATTAAGCTCTTGTTGGGGCATTCATATTGCTTACATTTTTTCATGTTATATTACAATGAACAATGTTTTTACATGCACTTGATAATTTCTTAGAATAAGTTCCTAGAAGTAGAATTGTTGCATCAAGGACACGCATATTTTAAGACTCCTAATATCTTGCCGCCTGCAGCGGTAGCCCTCCGATCCCGTCAGATCTCGGAAGCTAAGCAGGGTCGGGCCTGGTTAGTACCTGGATGGGAGACCGCCTGGGAACACCAGAAGCTGTAGGCTTGGGAGAAGGACCTGGCAACCACCTTCGAAAAATCAATCTGCCATTGAAAACCCTATGAACAGCAGAGAAGCACTGACAATAGTGTTTCCCCTATTGTACAGAGGGTCGCTATGAGTCAGCTACCAACTTGACGGCACCTAACAACAACAACAACAATATCTTGCCAAATTGCTCTTCGGAAATGAAAGTACCTATGCTAGCAATTTTATCTGATACCTTTGCATTATTTCTTTTCTTTGCCAATCTGATAGTTTTAAAATGATGTCTCATTTTATAATTTACATTTCCTTGATTACTACCATGTTGACTTTTTTATACGTAGACTGACATTTTAAGTTTTACTTTCTATGAAATGCCTATTAGAATAATGTATTTTATTGAATCAATGCAATTTCTAAAAGCTGCTCACTTCTTTCAAGTATTGGTTTATATACTGGGAATACTGGTTTGTGAGATGGCAATGATTGTGTAGCTAATATAGTTTTATATAATTATAGAGATATATGAAATTCTATTAGGTAAACTCAGTTGCTGCAAACTCCACTATGTTTCATCTCTATAAAAATTTGAATTTCAAAGAAACAGATAATAATCATCCCTATCTAACAATTAGGGCTAGTTTAAATTATAAAATGCTATTCAAGAGTAAGTAACATTACTTTTTACTTTTAAAGTTCCTTTTTAATATTTGAATACATTCAGAACTATGTTATCATTTAAGTGTCTTTGGTAACAATTTCTCAAGCCTATCATAATATCCAAATCAGGTAAAGCTCTCAGGAATGTGAACTAATGATGACAAGAACCAAACCCAGGTGGCAAAGCACTAAATGGTGCTGGGAAACTTGGATATCCTCTTGCAGAAAAATGAAAACTGACCTGCATCTCTCAATATGCACAAGAGTTAACTCAAAATGGATAAAAGACCTCAACATAAAACCAGAAACTTTAAAATTAATAGAAGAAAGGATAGGCAATACGCTCCAACATATAGGCATGTTGTTGTTTGTAGGGCACTGCCTAGAGAGGCAGTTTGCCCCGGGGCCTATCTAGGCCCCTTGGAGGACTGAGGCTTGTTCCCCAGGCAGTCACCTTTGTCCTACATCCAGGAACTCAGGGTTGTCGAGCTCCCCAAGATGGCGCTGGCATCTAATCCCTTGCCTCAGGCCCCTTGACACCGATTGGCTGTTTCCAAACCCCTGAATGGCTCCTGATTGGACCATTCTGGAATCACCCCTGATTGGCTACTTTTACAAAACCAAATTTGCATATCCCCCGATTGGCCGAAACCCGCAAGGAGTGACTGCCTCCGACTGGTCCCCTGCTAGCCCCAGAAGAGTATATAAGGGTGGTACATGGAGCAGTCTGGGTCCGTTCCATCAACCAGGACAGACAAGGAAACAATAAAGAGCTGTTGGAGCAGAGCACTTGGAGTTGGTGTCTTCACTGGGAAGAAAGAAGCAAGGAGCCGCTGCAGGCATAAGCCTCTGAGCTTGCCTTTTTCAAGACTTCTCAGAGCCGCCGTGGCATAAGCCTCCTTTCTGGGCAGCACGGCTCTTGGGTGCTCGGCTCCCCCTCACCAGATGATGGGTCTTTGGCGGCTGGTTCCTGCTCATGGCCAGAGCAAGTCCAGCAGCAGGGCAAGGCACCACAGTTGTTGTTAAATGCTGTCGAGTCAACTCATAGTGACCCTCATAGGATTTTCAATGGCTGTTTGTTTCAGGATTGCCTCGGGAGTGGATTGCCACATCCTTCTATTTTTGCAGTGCTAGGAATTGAACTCAGGACCTCAGAGACTGCAGAGGGATGCTCTACCACCTGAGCTAAATCCCAGCCCACACATAAAGGCATAGAAAAACATTTCCTTAATAGGACTCCAACTGCTCAAGAAATCACAACAAGAATAAATAAATGGGATTACATGAAATTAAAAAGCTTCTGTACAGCAAAAGAAATAATCAACAGAGTCAAGGAAGTCCCCACTGAATGGGAAAAAATTTTCATATCCTATACATCAGACAGAGGACTAATTTCCAAAATTTATAAAGAAATCAAGATAGCAATACCCAAGAGAACAAATAACCCAATACACTAATGGCCAAAGGAACTGAAGAGACCCTTCTCAAATGAAGAAGCTCATAAGGCCATGAAACACATGAAAAAATGCTCAATATCCCCAGCCATTAGGGAAATACAAATCAAAACAATCCTGAGATTCCACCTTACTCCAGTAAGAATGGCCAAGATCTATAAAACAAATAACAAATGCTGGTGAGGCTGTACAGAAAAGGAAACCCTCTTACACTGCTGGTGGAGTTGTAAATTGGTTCAAGCACTTTGGAAATAAATATGGAGGTACCTCAGAAAACTAAAAATAGATCTACCATATGACCCAGCTACCCAAAGTGAGATGAGTCATCATACCACAGAGACACTTGCATCTCCATGTTCAATGCAGTACTTTCACAATAGCAAGGATATGGAATCAATCAATGTGCCCCTCAACAGAAGGATGGATAAAAAAAGATTATGGTACATATACACAACAGAATACCACTCAGCAATCAAAAAATGAAATAATGTCATTTGCAGCAAAATGCATGGAATTGGAGAAAATTATCTTAAGTGAATGAACACAAGCCCAAAAAGAGAAATATGTGTTCACTCATATGTGGGAGCTGAATCAAACTTAAAAGAAGGAAAAAATCCTATACATAAATTGGAACATAATGAAAAGCTCATGTAAACTTAGCAGTGAAGGGACAATTTAAGGAGTGGAAAAAGGATCGAGGGATCTACTAAAAGGAAGCGATGATGGGAGAAGATGGGATGGGGAGCAGGGCCAAGGAGGAGAAAGGAATGGGAGAGAGGTCGACCTCAAAGTAAACAGTTCAACTTTAATAGTTCAGGAAATAATTGTAATAATACCAACAATATCAAAGGATGGCAATAATGCAAATGGACTAAATTATTCATGTAATACTGCTGACAATGTAAAAAGATCACTATAGAAAAAAGTTGGGACTTAAATCAAAATCAGGATACATATGTATAGATAAATATTCCCACTAAAAGACATATAAGTAGAAAGGCTGCCATTGGTGGAAGGGTGGGAGATGGGGAGGAGAAGCACAAGCGGGTAAGGGGGAAGTTATGTGAGCAATATACGATGAAATGCATATATGGAAATGTCACAATGAAATACATGTCAGAATGAAACACATTAAGTTGCACATTAAAAATTTCCAATAAAAAATTAGAATTTCAAAGAAACAGGTAATAATTGTCATCTAACATGTAGGGCTAGTTTAAATTACAAAATGCTATTCAAGAGTAAGTAACATTACTTTTCACTTTTAAAGTTCCTTTTTCATATTTGAATACATTGCCGGCGCGGTGGCGCACACCTGTAATCCCAGCACCTTGGGAGGTGGAGGCAGGAGGATCGCAAGTTCGAGACCAGAG
The DNA here is from genome assembly GCA_007922755.1 of Pedetes capensis. Taxonomy (NCBI): domain Eukaryota; kingdom Metazoa; phylum Chordata; class Mammalia; order Rodentia; family Pedetidae; genus Pedetes; species Pedetes capensis. The sequence goes on from VMDO01007437.1 coordinate 54,288, forward strand.
GCAGTCTGCGTAATTTAGCAAGACCGTCTCAAAAAGTAAAAAAACTGGGCTGAGGGTGCAGCTCAGTGGTCCAACACTTGCAGAGCATGCAAGCGTGAGGCCCTGGGTTCAACCCCCAGTACGGCAAGAAAAAAAAAAAATTGAATACATTCAGAAGTATATTATCATTTAAGTGTCTTCAGTCACAATTTCTCAAGCCTATCATAATACCCAAGTCAGGTAAAGCTCTCAGGAATGTGAACTAATGAGGAAAAGAACCAAACCCAGGTGAGGAAGGAAAGGGCAAGTTCTAAGGATAGAGAGGGCCATTCCATAGGATAGGCTAGAGCTCCTGAGCCCCTGGCAGACAGTGGGCTCCACACAGCCCTGCCCAAGTGCAGCCTGAGCAGCAGCAGATCTGTCAACAGTCGAGCTTTCTTGCCTCACAGTTCTAGTATGCATCCCTTCTCTCTCCTCACCCCTCCCCATCTACTATCTTCGGACAAAGAAAGCCAGCCAGGACCCTTGGGGAAGAAACTGGCAAGAGCTCAGCAGAATAGCAGCCCTCTGACCAGCGGAGTGATGCTCCAACAGGAAGAGAAATCTACACTGATTACACAGTTCGGTGCACAAACAGGAGCTAAAGCTTTCTGGGAGCCAGGCTCACACACATACCCACAACAAGCTCCCCAGAGCCCCCCTTGTCTTTGGGAAGAAGGGCTAAGGAAGCCAGATTGGATGACACACACCTGGAATCCCAGCACCCTGGAAGCTGAGGCAAGGGGATTCTGGGTTGGAAGTCATACTGGGATACTTAGTTCCAGACCAGCCTGGGCTACACAGTGAGACTGTATCTCAATAAACAAATAATTGTGGTACATATACACAATGGAATACTACTCAGCAATAAAAAAAAGTGAAATAATGTCATTTGCAGCAAAATGGGTGGAACTGTAGAACATCATCTTAAGCAAATGAACACAAGCTCTAAAAGAGAAATACCATATGTTCTCACGCATATGTGGGAGCTCAATCTTAAAAGAAAAAATCCCACACATAAGTTAACATATAGTAATGCACAGTTAAACGTAGCAAAGAAGGGACAATATAAAGAGTAGAAAGGAGGAGGGAGGGAACCAGCAAAGGCAAGTGAAGATTGCAGGAGGAGGGCCGGGGAGGAGAATCAATGTAGAGAGGGGAGAGGATAAAAGGGGAGAGGATACGCTCAATGTAAACAATACAACTTCATGAATACATGGGAAAAATAGAGGAACCTAACCCAAATATGCATATGAGTTTTAGTACATATTAGTCAAAAGGTTCCACAAATCTCATAAGTTGATAAAAGTGTGACCAAAAGTAACGTAAGAGTTTCATAATGAGGCTGGGATTTAGCTCAGTGGGTAGAGCGCTGCACTGCAGTCTCTGAGGTCCCGAGTTCAATTCCCAGTACCGCAAAAATGGGAGAAGGGCCTGGCAATCCACTCCCAAGGCAATCCTGAAACAGTCAGCCATTGAAAACCCTATGAGGGTCGCTATGAGTTGGATACCGACTCGAAGGCACCTAACAACAACAGTTTCATAATGGAAAAAGCCAATGCTGTATTACTCTGTACCCCACCAGCATTTACCAATAAAGGAAAAAATAAATAAATGAATGAATGAATGAATAAATGTAAAATAAAGCTGAGGAGGCAGCCTGAGGCCAAGGCTGTAACTGAAAATCGCGGGGGAAGGAACAGGTCAATTGAACATCAGCCGCTTCCAACCAATACGGCAAATCTCATTCTGCCCCTGAAACTCCATGCAGGATCCTGCACACAGTAGGGCCTACAAATAATGCTGCCTGAAAAAAGAAGAAGAAGAAGAAGAAGAAGAAGAAGAAGAAGAAGAAGAAGAAGAAGAAATGAATAGGTGACATTTGCAAAACCCAGGAAACTAAATAATAAATGATCAGTATTCTTAAGGATCTTTGTTAGCTGTCCTAAACAAAGATTTTTAAACTAAAAATAATGGGGGAAATAAAAGCTTTATCTCCATTTATGTCAATGGTCACTGCATCTATTTAAAGTTTCCTACCAGGAATCCTAATAAATATTTAAGCCTTTCTGATGTACCTTGCCAGTTGGTACTTAGGGGGAATTAGGCGGTGGATTACAAAAATGATTTCTCCAGAAGCTTTGAAGTCTACTGTTTTAGGCACTATGATCACAGGAATGTCTCATCCACTTCCCTTTCTCCTTCCTTTTTTAATCTTTTTTTGGGGGGGCAGCGGGGGGAAGAGCTGTAAACACACGAACCTATGTTGCCATAATGATTTTCTTACTAAACACTATACTTTACATGCAGACATTTATAATAATCCCCCATCTTCGCTAGTTCCCAAGTACTTTTTTTTTTAAATACATCCCTTCAGCCTAAAACTTCCAGGCTTTGTTCCTTGTTCAGATAAACTCTAAACTCAGTCTGCTCAGCTGCTGCGCGGAGACAGAAAACAAGAGGTATAATGTTTGTCCACGAGTATTAGAAAGACTAACCTATAGAAGCCAACAAATTCATCCTGGCCACTCATCACTTGGGAAAGACATCATCATCCAGGGAATTATCAAAGAATCGAGGGAACAGGAGAGAATAATTAGGTGACGTCTAAAAACCCAACCAATTTGGCTTTTTGACTGAACCTGCTCAGATAATGTTGATAATTTCAAAATACCTGAAAATTGGCCTATTGATAGCAGATATCTCATTACCAGAATTTTATACCCTAAGAATGAATATCATTAACTGTGAGGTTTTTCTTCATGCACTTGAAAGTAGTTTTGTGCACAGATAATGCTATTCAGTGGTTTACTTTGGCTTAAAATTTAAAATTCAATTCATGATAGTTAGAAAAAAAATCAAAACATTCCTAAATTTTTCAATTTACCACCCAAGACTTACAGGCCTACTATATTTTAGCAAACATTTTTAAGGTTCTTAGATTAATATTTGGCTCTGTTTACATACAATTAAATACCCTAAAATGTTCCTACCTGTATTTATAAATTCAGTATTCAACTTCCCTGTAAGTATAGCTTTTTGACTCAATAAACTCTCCCAAAATGCTTGCATAAATTATGTAAATGAATTCAATTAAATTTTTAACTTAAAAATCTCAAACTTAAAGGAATAGTTTCATTTAAAATTTGAATCATAAGTCTGACATTTACTCTAAGAAGCCAAATTCTCTTAAGCAAATTACAAATACTAAAAATGCCATGAACACATTTCATTATGTGCAAGTCTTAATATTGTGGGCTTGAATTTTATAAACACTATTTAATTCTGTATTGGAGGGTTAACAAAAGTTTTCACCTGCTAGTAAGTAATTATGTCCCATACCAAACAACTTTTGGGGTTACTTCTCAATCTCACAAGACCCCTGACTACTTCCACTGGGCTAGCAATTTTCTCCTGAGTCATTATCTCCATTTCTTCCCCCTCCAACCCCAAGTTCTAATGCTTGCCTGCTGCCAACCCAGCACCCAGAATTATTATTAACTTGTTAATCCAGAACAATTCAGCCATTCTGGCTAAATTTCTCCTACTTGGCCCTTGCCTAGGAATGTCTTATCCTTCTCATCTTCCAAATCTTAACAAGCTTTAAAAAATAAAAAAATAAAATAAAATAAAAACCCAGTGACCTCTGAGATATCAGATACCATGACTAATGTCCCTCTTCTGGAATGCTAAAGAAGAGTAAGATATTTTATTCTCTTCCTTCTGTAGGTTTTACACTTCCTCAGGACCAAGATCATCATTTTTACTCCTTTTTTAACTTCATTCTTAGAGTGGTCTTCTAACAGTGTTGTTTCTGTTCATTCATGTGGAGCCAGAAATTATGCTGGTCTCCAGCACGTTATCTTTTGAGAGCAGGTGGTGAAAATAAAAGATAGGTGCCGATTTCTTGCTACTCATCCCCTTGAGCAGTGGAGACTATTCCCCTCCCCAGTGAACCTGGGCTGACCTTAGTCACTTATGTGGCCAGTGGAACATGATAGAGGCGAAGCTGGGACAGGCCCAGGCCTCATCTCCTTGAGGATTTGTAGTTTCTGCCTTGCTCTCTCGAAGCCCTGAGCCTCTGTGATACTGTGATATCATACAAAACATATACCTGGTCTCTGGCCCCAGGTCCTGGCACAGAGCAAATAAAGCTCCAGGTGGCCGATCAGACAGAGGTTCTCCAGGGCGGTGCACCAGAAAGGGCATGAAACCTCGCACCCCTTTCTTACATACCTCGCCTGCGAGTCTCTTCCAGCTGGCTGTTCATTTGCATTTCCCCCCACGGCCACTCTGGGGATCAAACTCAGGGCCTCACACACACCAGGCAAGCACTCTTCCACCCAGTTGCTCCTCAGCCCCATCTGTGTTTTTTAAAATATTTTTATAATAAACCAATAAACATAAGTGAAAGGCTTTCCTAAGTTGTATGAGCCACTAACAAATGATCAGACCCAAGAAAGGGGTTTTGCAGGAATCTCCACTTTGCAAACAAGTCAGGCAGGATTTATGCGTAAGCTGGGAACCTACTACTTATGATTGCTGTCTGAAATGAGTGGCAGCCTGGTAGGACTGAGCCACAGACCTGTGGAATGTAATGTTATCTCCAGGTAGACAGTATCAGACTGAACTGAGTTGTAGGATACCCAGTATGCTCCATGGATAATCCATGGGTGTAGGAAAATCCTCCCCCCATCTTGGTGACCAGAAGGACTCTTTGTTGAATAGGAAAAACCATTGGATTGTTTTCTTATTATTTGCAGCCACCAGGGAAGAAGTCTGACATCCTTGGGCTGCTTTGTGAGGAGCTCAGGCATGGGAAGAGGTCACACAGAGGCACAGAGGTCTGGAGCTCTGGCTGACAGCTATGATCTCTTCTAGACATTTAAAGAGATTGTCCTGTAGAGGCAAGCAAGACTTTAGATGACCCCAGTTGGTCTTTGGCTGTAACTACTATATGTGAAAGATCTCAAGCCAGAACTGTCCAGCTCAGCACAGTCAGCAGAAATATGAGGGACAATAACATATTGTTTCTCTAAGCTTCTATACTGTGGAGTGCCTGCAGCCATATCACTGTGGTGTCCAATCCTGTCAGGTCTCAGAGGCTAACCAGGGTGGGGCCTGGTTAGTACTTGGATGGGAGACACCTGGGAATACCAGGTGCTGTAGGCAATCTCATTTATCAATTCTTGCTATTATTTCCTGTGCTTTGGGGGTCCTATTCAGAAAGTCCTTCCCTATGTCTTGAAGTGTTTCCCCTATGTTTCCCTCTAGCAATTCCAAAATGTCATGTTTATATTACGGTTTCTGATCCATTTTGAACTGATTTTTGTTCAGGGTGAGGGAAGAGGATGTAATTTCAGTCTTCTGCATGAGGATATCCTATTCTCCCAGCACCATTTGTCAAAGAAGGCGTCTTTCCTCCAACTTATATTTTTGGCACCTTTGTCAAATATTAGGTGGCTGTAGCTGCATGGGTTTATTTCTGGATCCTCAAGGCCTCCAACATTCCTTAGCTCATAGCCTCCTCTTTCCATCTTTAAAGCCAACAATGTCAAATCCTTCTCATACTGAATCACTCTGATCTCCTCAGACCCCTACTTTTAAAAATCCTTGTGATCACATCCGGTTCACATAGACAATCCAGGATAATCCTATTACATAAAATCATCAGATTATAAACTTTAATTCTAGCTGTGGCCTTAATTTCCCTTTTCCATGTAACTTAACATATTCATAGGTCCCAAGGACAGGATGTGGACCTCTCTGGGGATGGTGTAATGGACCTTATTCTGCCTACAACAATATTGTTGATGTTGTTTGGTGCCATCAAGTCATGTCCAACTCAGAGCAACCCTCACAGGGTTTTTAATGGCTGTTATGGGATTGTTTAGAGAGTGGGCTGCCACATCCTTTTCTCATTTTTGCAGTGCTGGGGATCAAATCCAGGGCCTCAGAGAGTGCAGAGCAGTACTCTACCAACTAAGCTAAATTCCAGCCCATAGCACAATATAATAAGATAGAGGGTTTTTTTTTTGTTGTTGTTGTTGTTTTTTGTTTGTTTGTTTTGGCAGTACTGGGGGTTGAACCCAGGGCCTTGCACCTGCATGCTTTACAAGTGCTGGGCCACTGAGCTGCACCCTCAGCCCATTTTTTTACTTTTTGAGACAGGGTCTTGCTAAATTACACAGACTACCACTGGTCTCAAACTTGTGATCCTCCTGCCTCCGCCTCCCGAGCCACTGGGATTACAGGCGTGCGCCACCACGCCAGCTATAAATTTTCTTTTAAATCTATACTCATATTTACTTTCAATTCAAACACTCATTTTATTTTACCCTACTTCAATTGCTTTGTTGTACTTACATTGCCATATAATATTTGATTACATCAGGCCAATGAGTCCATTTTCATTTTATGGGTGAAAAGAATGGTGTATGAAAAGCAACAACCAGAAGAGAGAGAGAGAAAGAGAGGTGGGGGAGGAAAGGGGGGGGCGCACGCACTTATTGTCACGTAAGAAAAGTATGCTTAACTATGGACTGGATGTTGGAGAAGGCTATGGCAGGAAGAAGCACCCATCTTTTTGAAGTTAATAATCTCTTTCAAATTCCTATCAAATTCCTAAAATTCTGATAAGAAATCCCAGTCATCACATCTCATCAAAACTCTAGATAAGTGTGAATTCTATTAGCATTTGTTAAAAACTATAATTATTTGCACATTATTTTTCAGCTTGTATTTTTCTTTTTTTTTTTTTTGTGGTACTGGGGGTTGAACCCAGGGTCTCGCGCCTGCATGCTCTGCAAGTGCTAGACCACTGAGTTGCGCCCTCAGCCCATTTTTTTTACTTTTTGAGACAGGGTCTCGCTAAATTACGCAGACTCCCTCTGGTCTCGAACTTGCGATCCTCCTGCCTCCGCCTCCCGAGCCGCTGGGATTACAGGCGCGCACCACCACGCCTGTATTTTTTGAAACAACTCATTCTCCTTGATCTTGGTAATATGGACAATAATAAAGAATAGATGATATAACATGTTTTTAGAAAACCAAAAGGATATTAACTGATGAAATTTATCTTCTAGGCATCTTCAGTAATTGCCATTCATTGTTTGCATGTGAATTGTACATGTTTCATAACCGTCCAGCCTGATCTGTAAGATTAAGTGTGATGAAGTGTTTCAATTGACAACATGTAATATCTTACTTTACTATTGATCTCAATCCATGTGATTAAGAGTAATTCTGTAAGACATATTTCTTTTGAACTAGTAAATCCAACAAAAGTGATAAAGAAATGTCAAGAAGGTGACATCCTGAGCATGCATTTGGCACTTCAAAACAAATGAATTGTTCAAAAGTTATTTGAGATTATTTGAGCATGAGTAAGTATTTATTGCTTTTTTATTGACCAGAAAATTGTTAGAGAAATACATCTAATAGTAGAAATATTTGCTCTTGCAAAGTATAATTATCTTTTCTCTTAGGAGAATGGCTTTAAAATATCCTTGTACTTTTATATGTGGAATCTTTTTGGTTAGGCTACACGTCAGTTCATTCACCAAGAATATGAACTACAATGTACATAGTACAGGGAATGACTTAAGAAAACAGGAACCACTCAGATGTTTTGGGAAGGGGCAAGTCCATATCTATGTCTTCATTATCTGTGCCAATTTCTCACCTAATTTTTGTTGGTGTTAAATGCCATTGAGTCAGTGTCTGATTCATAGCCACCCTAGGTACAACAGGCAAAATAGTATTGTTAATGCTTTTCTGCTATTCATAGGGTTTTCAATGGCTGATTGTTTTTGAGGAGTGGGTTGCTGGGTCCTTTTCCCAAGCCTATAGCACCTGGTGTTCCTAGGTGGTCTCCCATCCAAGTACTAACCAGGCCTGACCCTGCTTAGCTTCTGAGATCTGACAGGATCAGACCTCACAGTGGTACAGCTGCAGGCACTCACCTAATTAGATGCCTTGAATTCTTCTTGAAACTATGAGTTTCTACTCTACACATCCTCTGTCTGTAGACAAGCCTTCCCTCTGCCTCACTCTCAAATTATTTCCTTGTTAAATTTTGTCTCTATTGGCAAAAATATCTATTGAAATTCACAAACATTAAGGCAGAAGAATTAGGAGCCAGATTCACATTCGGTCCCTATTTGCAAATGGAAATTAAAAGAGACTATCTGAAACAAAAAGTATTTAAAAATGAGTAGTTTGGGGTTTTTATGACCTGGGAGATGAGGAAGGTCACCACTGGGGAACCACATATTTATATCATAGACGTGGTCTTGGGAGCCTGTATTTACTATTCTATTCTTAGAGGGCATTCCATCCTTAAGGACATTATTAAATAAACTTAAAAGGCAAGCAGATCCACTTCTCATTTAGCCAGGGGCTAAGTTCTCAAAAAATAGGAGGCAATTAACTCATAAATAATTCTCTCAGAAGAAATGAAGGTAAAACAGGTAATTCTGGTAATGCATTTGAAGAGATAGTTAAAACAGGTACTGTGTTTCAGTACCTAGAGAACAATATAAGTTGTCCTTTTGTCCCACTTTTGCTTAATATAAGAAGTAACAGAAAAACGTTGAAGAAAACAAAGCTTTAAGTACGTGAAAAAACGTCATCATAAATTACAATTTTTAAGAAGTAGCTGAGAATGTCTACTCCATCTCCAGAACAGAAACCTCTTTCTCTGTTTTACTTTTCATCATATCCATTAACAACATTCTCCCACATATCTTTGACCACATTTGTTCACCCGACTCTAGCGAGTACTTCAAGAGACCACAAGCAAGACACTACAGGGGAGAAGTTTATTTTACCAAAGAGAAAGGCAACTCAAGTGAATTTCCTACACCTGTGTAGTGCTCCGCCTCCAGAACACTGCAATAGCAGTCTCACCTGACAAACCCTCTAGGAACTTGGTGCTATGGGGGAGGCACTCTACCCATAGTTAGGAAGGGAAATCAAGAAGTATTGGTTACTTACCAAGCAAGCGGACATTTGAGTAGGCAACCTGTGTTTTATTAACACTTAAGGTAACTTCTCAGAGAACACGTTATCCAAAGACATAGATGAATTAAAAGCACAAATATACCTTTAAAAGACTTGGCTAAAGCAAGCCTTTAGTAGGTTATACTGTGTTGCTGTGCATGTAGCTATTTGGTTTTTCCTTTAAGAAAAAAATAATTTCCTTTACAAAATACCTTTCATGCTCCATAACTTTGGTGAAAACCACTTTATTTGCTATGCTATATCTACCATAAGTTTGAGCAGGAGAGTTCTTTAAACATGAGTGACAGATACACATTATTCTGGTAATAAATAAGAAAATTATACTACAGTATACCCTTGGTCTACTTACCTGACTGACTCATAGCTTAGTACTAATGCAAACATGAAGCATACCTTAATACCAAAACTGATGTCTATCATAATATCTGCGTTGTACATACAAGATTGTATGTAAAGATTTAACATAACAATATCGATGTATTCCCATTTCTATTAGAATTATCAGATTAAGAGGTTGGCTGATTCCCATTTCCAAATATCTCCATGTTAAAAATATTTGTGCATTATGATTAGTGCCCTTTGTGAGTTTTAAATTCAGAATAATATCACCAAATCCCAGGTAGCTGACTCTACCTATAAAAAATGAGCATTGCTGTCTAGGACTACTAATAATAAATTCCATCTCATGAGCACCTGTCATATACCAGGTACTTACACTAGTCAATTTATTCCATTTAGTCCTCACCTTCTTGAACAAACTCCAGAAGTAGGTATTATTAGCCCATTTTACAGGTCAGAAATGTAAGACTTAGAAAACACATGAAACTTGCCTGAGAATATACAGCTAATAAATGGTAGATCTAGCATTTGACTAAGGTTGGATAATGCAAATTTCTTGGACTACTAGTTTAAATGATAAAAGATAATCATTCCCACAATTATCACAGAATCTTTAATGAGAGTTTTTTTACTATGATATTAACATGTCATTAGTATCATCTGTTCTGTCAATATTTTACTTAAATGACAAACCACAAAAGAACTTTCAAATGTGGTGTTCAAAACAGTATAACAGGAGGCAAGAAATATTTTGGCACAATCATACACAACACTGGCAGATAACATTAACTTGCATCTTGTTGTAGTGAATCATATAGACATTAAATACAATTATCAGTTGAAAAGAGACAAAACTCTTATTCTAAATCAGAGAAGATCAATCAAATGACGGCATGAAATTCCCTAGCGATTTACTCTCAGCCAGACCAAACATGACCAGTGCCCAGAACCATCACACCAAATTTCAAAACCAAAAACAATCCCAAAGCACATATTTGTAGAAGACAGGGACAGTCAATCTGCAGGAATGGTAGCGTCTTTCTCTGTTTTACTTTTCATCATATCCATCAACAACATTCTCAACAAACTCTAGCTAGTATTTCAAGGGACCACACTCAGGACATTACAGGGAGTACAGTTCAGCAGCATAAGCAACCTGCAGTACCACCCAAAGGCATTTTTCAAATTTAGAAACAATAAAGAAATTAGAAATAAGCATTAGACTCATCATGAACTGTAGACTCAACATTGTGGCTGGCATGAAGAGGATACGTAGGTGCAACAGCCCCGCCCACAGCCAGCCATACTGTTGTCCTTTCCTCCTGGTGGTTATGAGCGGCGGGAACATCCCGGAAGAGGAGTTCCAGTCACTTACCTGGCTTATCTTGGGGTTCCCAATTGGAGGAACGTGGAAGCCTCATCCGTGGACCAAACATCAGGTAAGAAGCCGAAAACCGTAAACTCAAGAAGACTTTTATTGTGGAGAAGTTGCCAAGACTGTGTCTAGCAAAGGAGAGAGCAGCAGCTGAGAAAGGAAAGCGCAAGGCTTTATGGGCTCTACGTAGGTGGGGGGGGTGACATGGCACATTGGGATAGGTAGGAAGCTGGTGCGTGGAGGGTTCTGATAGGCTAGAAGACGGAAAAGGAAGTAGTCATCAGTTGCTGCTAGGGGCAAATTGTGAGTCAGGTTTTGGCGGGCTTTTTAAGAACTGGGGCATAATGGTAGAAAGAGGGACCACCTTATAGGAAGGTGCCATTTTGTAACAGGTCCTGCCTAACACCAAGCTCTGTCCTGGTTTTAGTGGGAGATCCTGGAGTCAACATTGATCCCAACATCCATGTAAAGGGATAGAGGGAAAGACGATGATGGAGCTTCCAACATGGCTTCTACCCTTACTTGTGTGTATCTTTGGGGAAACTACCCAACCTCTGGAAGCATTTGCTACTTCATGTAACTGAAACGGAATAACAGAAATAGAAATGGCTTTGTGAGGATCAGCAGATAAGTTGCCAAAAGCATTGGCACCATGGCTTCTCAGTCGTCTTTCCCCTCTTGTTTCCTCCCTGCACACCTGTCACGATAGCCAGGGCTTTCCTTCGTCTCCTGGGTGGTAGCATCCAAAAGGTCTCAAGAAAGCACCTGTCATTTAAACCTGGCCTCCTCCACTTCCTCATTTGGCTCCAGGTTCACGTGTGCCATTTCCCATAAGAAGGAGTTCTAAACAGGGAAGTGAGAACTGGTAACCTTCCCTCTCACTCTTTCTTGTAGAGCCTTGGGGTCATTGCGAGCAGGCCTGGGAAGGCTTTTTCCACTAATGGTGAACTAAACGCTGCATTAAATTGGGTGAGGGCTGCCTTCAGGTGAAGATGAAAAGGGCTCTGGCTGCCCTAGGAGAGACGGTTTCCACCAGGGTGTTTTCAGCTACACTTTTCCCCTCCAGTTTAAATAGCACAGGTGATCAGGGCTTTCTGTGCATCACCCCCTGAACCCCCAGCAGCCCTGTCACTTTCTACAGGAGAAGAAGGAACGGAGGGTTGTATAAGAAAGCCGCTTTACTTTCAATTTTCCTTTTCTTCCACACTCCCCCTCTGGAAGAAAAGAAAATACAAGCCCAAAGAAAGTGCCACTTATTTTACCAAAACTTCAAAAGGTACCAAATCCAGGTCTCCAGGCAAGTTTCTAGAGCATTCTAGGAACTTTTGATTATATTTCCAATTAGGGTAAGTTTTGCAAGACTGAGTTAGGAATTTCTCTGTGTCTGCCATGGTCAGATAATAGAGACAGACAATCAGTCATGTACTGTCCCCATCAGCAGAGGATGAGGGGATACTTTCAGAAAATGTGCGGCTCAGTCTCTCCAGAGGGCAAAGGGGTGGGTAATGTCAAAATAAAGAGCAGAGAAGTTTGGACCTCAAGGTTATGGGGGGACACTTGGCATCTGATCAGAGAGCAAATTGCTCTGAGGTTGGGCTGTCAATCACAGCAGAATAAGGAGATCATTATATTTTGCCGTCTGCTGCTTGCATAAACTAAACTAGAAGAGTCTGTACTTTCACCACTTTCTCTCTACACTATACTATTAAGAAGGAATACAGTATGTATCTAGCTTGGTCAGGAGAGCTTCAAATACAAAGAATATTGATAGAATACTTCCACAATATTTTTTTAATCTTCTCTGCCTATGTGAGAGATGAAGTAGCACTTGGTACCATATAAAGACATGATATAGGGATTAGCTGTGCACATATAAGCTTACATACATCTACACATCAATGGCCATCCAGAGTTTAAATGGCATTCTCAGCCTACTCCTGCTTTGCACAGCTGCCATGATGTTTAAATGTAACAAACTCTAAAAACTAGTTCAGAGCACTGCCTGGCATGCCATGGGCATTCAACAAGTGGCACGTGCATGCACATAAACACACTGCATGTTTGCATCTGCCCAGGGCTCCCTACTGGCTCCACACCGCACACTTCACAGACGTTTAATACAGCCAGCTGAGTGATCTGAAGCCCAGCAGCTGGGTAACTACCATGAGGCAGAAATGACAGAAGAATGGGCAAAGAAGCCCTGGGGGAGGGAAGCAATGATTCTTAAGGCATGCTACTTGGGAAAGAAGAAGACGATGAAGTAAGATATCCGAGGTGGGGATGGGGAATAACGAATCTTGGAAGACACCAGGAAAAGGAAGTGAAACTGCTCAGTAGCAGGTAGGGAGATTAGAGGATGCAGCTGGGTTTTGCCAGACACAGTTACTCCCGATAACAGCCTATCTACAAGTCCCTTTTTCTGCAGATGGAGGTCACAGGTGAAAAGAAGATTCATCAACACCCTGAGTAGGTGTCTGCAGGAGCAGAACCAAGGTCCCTTGTTTGCCCTGGAATGTCATCATGCTCCTTGACTGCCTCTGTCATCTTCCTAATTTTTGCTTCAGAAATGACTCACAAATGCTGTATTATTTTACCCTGCACAAATTGCTTTCCATAAGCCCAGAAAAGAAAAAAGTTCTTGGAGCCATGTTATAAACATGACACATCTGTTTTTAATACGTGAAGATGCGTTGTAAAACATTTACTTCGCAGGACTATCCAGAGTTTTATCCTGGAGAAAAATTGTATCCATCTGGTCCCAAGAGGGCTGGTTTTTGCATTAAGAGATATTTGTTGGTTGGGTGATTGGAGAGCGGGGGTGGGAGGGGGGGAAGGGGAAGTCGTTAGATCCAACACTTATCGTTAAGTGGAGTTAGTTTCTAAAAATGTCGCATCCAGAAACTGGTGAGTAATCTCCTTCGAAGTGCAATATTATGTCACCAGATCTGCTGAGCCGATGCACAATAAAATTAATCCTCCATTCTGCAAATGCTGGTGATATGGCAATCGCAGATGTGCTGAAACAGAAGTGTTCGTGCCAGGCAGAGTTCACAAGCCACAGGCCGAAGCGCTTCACCAATTTCCGGTCTACGCCTCACTCCAAGCCTAAGTTATCTGGGAGAGGAGGAGGTGGCTGAAGAGTCACTTAATGGCCTTCCAACGCTATTTCCTCTTTCCCCAGCATTGTTATTGCACGTTTTTGTCCTTTATCTTAAAATTTGCTGCCAACCTGGCAACATTCTGATTGTGAAGACAGCATGGCATGGGACCAGAGGGAGAGGAAGCAAAAGTAGGCAAAAGAACTCACACATGGGGCAGAAGCAACACAAGACTTCAATCCTCCCCTAACCACACAGTCAGTGCTCTGCATCCAGCTTCAGTTGTGAGAAAACTCCTTGCTAAGCACACGACTGCCTGGGGACGGATGAAGCTTGATTTGGGACCCAAGTCTGGGCAACTCTCAAGCTTTTTCCATAATACCATGCTGATGCTGATCCAATCATCATGTGTCTGCGCTTGTTGTTGTTGTTGTTAGGTGCTGTTGAGTCGGTATCTGACTCATAGCGACCCTCTGTACAACAGGGGAAACACTATTGTCCGTGCTTCTCTGATGTTCATAGGGTTTTCAATGGCAGATTGATTTTTGGGAGGGGGTTACCAGGTCCTTCTCCCAAGCCTACAGCTTCTGGTGTTCCCAGGCGGTCTCCCATCCAGGTACTAACCAGGCCCGACCCTGCTTAGCTTCCAAGATCTAAGGAGATTGGATGCCACAGGGCTAGAGCTGCAGGGTGCCTGCACTTACATTCTTCTTAATGGACTCTTTTGTTTCTGTGAAGGAGCCACCAGGGGAAGGGAATTCAGGGTTAATATCACTTATCAACTCAGCTCTCCCAGTATCAAACTAAAGCAGGAGTGACCCTTAACTCATGAGTCTAGTCCCTCATGGATGCCTGTGATGGTAAGGTAGCATTGATGGCCGCCCTCTTTTCAGAATCTGGCCCCATCCCCATAGAACCAACACCCAGGCCCTCAGCATTCCAGGAAAGAGACTCTGATTGGCTGAGCTTGGGTATAAGGCTAGGGCAAGGCAGGATCTTTTGACCAATATAAGACCACATGCCAAGGAGGGTTCAGTCACTGTCACAAAAAGCCAAAATAAAAGTGTCCACTCCAATGGTACCTACAGAAACCCATAATTATCTTGTCCATTGTTGAATTTTTTAGTATCTGTCCTTCTCCAAAGAGAACACAAACCCCATGAGGAGCAAGACATTGTCTCTTTTTCTGCTCTCTGTAAACCAAACAGCAGATAATTATCCATAACAGGAATGGTCCAGGCAAGACCCATATTGCCTGCAAGTTCGCCATGAAAAGCTAAATGAACAGAGCTTGGTGCTTACTTAAATGAAATGATTCACACAGCCCTCACTAAAATATATTCTTCTATCAGTTTAATCTCAGGCGTCAACATATGCCCCAGGAGGCCCAGCAACAGCAAAGAGAAAGCACGCAGCCACAACTATAGCATTTTTACAAAGATAACCCTCACCACTCTTAGCAGTCAGTCAGCTGAGCTTCACCAATTCTCATTTCGCTGAAAACTATTAAGCATCGTTTTGATTTAAATGGTTCAAGAGAGTTATCTCCATATACAAAGTTGTGTATTCATGACTGCTTTACCCTGTGTCTGAATGCCACAGGGAAAATGTCTTCAAATTAAGAAGTTGACACCTTGCGTGGGGGTGGGGGGATTGATTGAACGCAGGGTCTTGTACATGTTAGACAAGTGCTCTCACATTGAGCTATGCATCCTGCCCAGTTGCCACATTTTTTAAAATGGAAATCAAGAATCAGGGATGTCCCCAACCTCATTATCACCAAGCCTCTCTCCCTTGCAAATGTCATGTTTATGTTTCTTGCCATTGCCATTTTCTGCAGCCCTGTTAGTTCAGGGAAAATGTCCATCTTATTTCCTATCCCATCCCTAGCACCCATTGAAGTGCCCTACACACAGTTGGTGCTCTGGAAATAATTGTACTTAATGAATAAATATATCAGTGTGTTTTTCCTTTACATCAGTTTCAACTAAATGTAACTAATTGTTGAATGCTGACTCTATGCCAGGCAGCGCACTCTTGGGAACCTAGAGGGAATTTGAGCTTCATGTTCCTGTTAACACGTGTGTGTGTGTGTGTGTGTGTGTGTGTGTGTGTGTGTGTGTGTGTTCTCAAAGATCCACTGTCAGTAAAATCTACAGTGACAAAGCAGTAGTAAAGAAAGGCAGAGTGTCTGGTGAAGCCATTTCTCTTATTTAGCGGCCCCTCCCTGCGCCATTCTGTAGAAGACAGAAGGCCTCTCTGAGCAGGACCACATAGTTACTTTCATGTGCCCCGGGCACCTCACCATCATTCCTTCCTCCAAAAAGAACCAAAAGTCAGGCTTTACAGCATCACTGTTAATAAAGATGAATAGGAACCAGACTGGAGGCAATATCATATGTTTGATATTACTAAATTCACTTTTATTGTTTTCAACGTAATTGGAGTTAAAACATTAAAAGTACCATGGGTCCTAATGAAGAAGTCAGCCCGACTTTGGGGGCCATTTGAATGGTACTGGATCCCCAGCAGGCAGGTCTCCCTTTCCCTCCTCCCCACATGAGATGAAGTTTCAGAGCGAGGCTCTGGCTGATCCAGGCCCTCTTGTTAGAATCCTCTCTCCGGACATGTTTCCTTTTCTGACATAGAAAAATATGCTGGGACCTAAGGGAAAAATCCCCACCTGTGTTCACCTTCTACCAGTTCAGAACCATGCTGACTCTCAGCGTTTCTGTTGCCAAGCTGTGGGACAATTATGCCTCCCCAGCACTGCAGAGCCCTCCTCTTGTTTATGTAAAGACCCAATTAAGCCAGAAATAGAATTTAGCATTGCAAACCTTGTTTGAAAAAATGTTAAGACATTCAAACCAATGTTCCCGTTCATTATTCTCCGCTGAAACCTAATATTAGTAACAGCATGTACAGAGGACCTGGACCATGAATTAATAATGAAGCCCTTGTACTGGAAAATACGTGAGCACCTAGTTACTTTATTTGGCAGGCACCCGTGGGGGTGAGAGTTAGCTCTGACTTACACAGTCCTTTCCATGATCGTTTTACAGAATAAAACTGGAAATCAGTTATTTTCAAGGGACGTCCAACAGGGAAAAAGAGAAGGGAACGTTCATCTCCTGCCCACTCTCTGCTGCTATAGAATAGACAGAGGTTCCTGGGAAATGTTCTGGCCCAAACCATTTCTTCCCTGCAAGTTTGACTTTCTACAAGCACTTCGTCCCAGTGTTTTTGGCACCAGGGGCCGGTTTTGTAGAAGACAATTTTCTCATAAACCTGAGGCAGAGTCGAAGTAGTAATGCGAGCAATGGGGAGTGGCTCTACAGATGACATCTGCCTTCTCGCCCTCTGCTCGCCTGCTGCTGTGCAGCCCAGTAGTGAGCAGTCCCACCTGTCTGCAGCCTGAGGGTTGGGGATCCCTGCCATAGATGCTTTAACATGTGTACTTTGAAGTATGTCTGCCTCTGGTATACTCCACCACAGGATTAGAAACTCCTTAAAGACCAGGAAAGAATTGTATCTCTATATGACCTCTAAATGACATGGCAGGGCTGTTGAAAACGGAGGCCCTAGATTAAAGTGGATGGAGGTTGGCATCCTGTCTCCACAGACTACCACATAGAAGGTTCAAGGTCTTGAGCAAATCATCTGACTTCTCTGATCTTCGGTTTGTCCATTTGTAAATAGGGAATTATAATAATTGCCTTTCTGGATTCTAGTAAGGATTAGGAGGACTATGGTGGAGCACCTAACGCAGTACGGGTGTAATGACTGTGGTGGAGCACCTAACAAACACAGTGCGGGTGTAATGAGCACTGAACAAAGGCTACCTGCCAGCATCATCACAACCAGTTATTTCCCCATCACCTTCTTTGTATCCACAGTGTGTAGTCTAATCATTAGCAAAATCCTAATTTTTGATCTATAAGTCACAGAATACATTTACACATAAGCCTTACACCCACAAACAAGGGCAATTTGTTTTGTTTGGCTTGATTTTTAAGAAAATTCATTTTCCCCTGAGTTTCTTCCTTCTCCAGTGCTTTGAATAACTGATAGAAATTCATCAAGGATGGTTTGCAGTGGGTTTTCCATTTCTGATGGATTTTACCCTCAAGAGAACTCAGAACAAATTCCAGCCGTAATGATCACCACATATATCGTGGCAATCAAGAGAAATGTACACATGAAGACGAAAGTTGGTTTGTACACAGAGGTGTCACGCCTGGGGCTCTGCTTGTGCTAAAACTTTAAGGATTATTTAGTTTATTTCTTGCAATGCAACTCACCTGTCCCTTAAGACCAGGTTTTTTTGTTGTTTCCTGCACATGTAAAAAAAAATTTAAATGCCTTTCTACATTTACAGAAGACAAGTAGTTGCTGTCATGACTATCCTTAGGCCTGTGAAACCTTAGCAAGGCGATAGAGTTACACATTCCGTTCCTCTAAGAGTAGCACAACATTTTAGCTGCATCCTGCAAGTTGCAGCCAGTGGGCCTGACAAACTTGGCTTTTGAGTTTTGTAGACTTAGTTATTAAATTTTTAAAAAAATAATGTTGAACCCCGAACGCTTTTCAAAAACAAAGATAAAAGGAAAAGAAACACTAGAATTCCCTCTGCTGAGGAAAACCAATTCACAGGAAAGGCCTAGCTTTTGTTTTTGCTTTTGTTTGGTGTTTTTTAGCTATTACATAACCAAGCGTAGTATGTGGTACAGGAAATAATTTTGCCCACGCACCTGCACAGAAAAACCCACATCAACGAGCTTGCTTCGGCCATCAATCTGTGGGACCAAAAGTTAAGCCTGAAAGCAAAGGTGAAATAAAATACGAAAATTGCACAGCAGCCATGGAGGAGTCAGCTATCCAGAGGCCCCAACTGAAACCCCATCTTTAGGGTAGAGTTTCAGACACATTTTGATGTTTTGGTCACCTGACCCAAGCTCTGGAGCCCAATTGGCCCCCAAATTTACAGGCTAAGTAATGATGTAACCAGAGCGTGTGGGAACCAGGAGGATGACACAGATACAATTTTTCCCAGTAGTTCATTAGACTTGGCTACTAATTCTGCTTGTTCCTCGCTTTGACTGCTGGTTATCAGGAAATTTGAACTACTTAAAGAACATAATGAGTTTATCTATACGCCAGGCAGAACTCAGTCACATTCATGTCAGATTAAACCATGACAACAGAAAAGAGTAATTTGCGAACTTCAATTATTTATATTTGGATTTAACAGCAGGTATATTTTAATGTACCTATATTTTGGTTTTCTACATTCTTTTTAAATGTCATTTGTAATATCATTTACAATATCATTCTTACATTGCCTTAAAAAGCACCAAAATAAATGCGTTGGCTTATCCACAATTTTTCTAATCCTTTTCTTAATCTTACAGAGTTTTGGTCTAAAAAGAATAAATGTTTATACTCATGTAATTTGTCACCATGGGAACTTTTGGCCTTTAAAATGTTGAAACTATCTCAGAGACAATCAAAAGAAGAAATTATCCTTGTTTGACAAGAATAAGCAGAACCAGTTTGGCAAACTTGGGATATAACCAGACATAGCAGAGCAAGGATGCCTAGGGATAGAAAGCATTTGCTGCTCTACCAATATGACTTTGTGTTAGGAAAACAAGAGAAGATTCAGGTTTCATGGCAGAAACAGGAGATCAATGCTCATAGCAAAACCTGAAGAGAATTTTTTCCCCAGGTTTTCTATACTCCCCACCACAATACTACCAAAGATATAATGTAGTTAAGTTCTATCATGCACAATATTATCTTTCTAGTGTGCGGGGATGAATTTGTAAAAAAGTTTCCTAATTCATAATTCCAGATCTCTCAAGGGTACTGTTATAGTTGTATGTCCCAAGTTGTATGTCCCATAGTTGTATGTTATAGTTGTATGTCCCAAGACTTTGTCAACAGACTTAAAATGTAATAGGTCCCAACCTGAACAGGATGGTGGGATTTTATAATAAACTCTATGCACGATTTTTCAAAATTAATTGATGTTCTATTTTTGTGACTTTCACATTCATAGAAATTATTTCACATTCTCAAAATACTTTGTCTGGTTAGCAAACATGTCTTTAAGAGAGGAAAAAATCCCTGAAATCTCTTCTTTATCATCCTCTTTGCTCAAGTGTATATCATGCCAGACACACACACAAGAGATATGGTGTCTGACATCTACTTAAACCTGTTGGAGACTATATCAAACATTAATGGGGATTAGTGTTAGAACTGGTGTAAACATAGCAAACGATCTGCTGAAAGTGCATACTCACATTTCCATATGTTATGCGGTAAGCAGAGTCATTTAAGAAGTGAGATGGTCAGGGAGATGGTGTTCAGGTAGTGAGGATTGGGCCGGTGAGAAATAAACACACCCTGGATGTGTTTATTTCATAACACCAACATATACACACCCACCCAACTGTCCTGCTTTAGCTTCTCCTCAAGAGACACATTCAAGATACACAACTCCACTAAGAAAATCTTCTAAAACAGTGATAAAAATGATTTAGTATTTCCAGGTGCACTGTAATTCTTGGCAGAAAAAGTTAATTCCAGGTGTGTAATCTCCTAAAGAAATCTGTTGTCAAAGCTGGATAAAACCGTCACATTAGAAAAATACAAGTTCACCTATGAACAAAGTATAAGGTATAGCTAGGAAAACCCTCCGCTCCATGCAGAAATCACAGCATAAAAGTGAAACTCCCTTTTACTTATGTAAACATTGCTGGGTTTTGGGCATCGTTTCAAAAGAGATAGAGCTGAACATGCAGAAGCACATAGAAATATGACATATTCTTGGTGGGAGGTTTGGGGCGGGGTTCTAGTGCCAAGCCAGACTCTAATACACAGACAAAGGAAGAAAGAAGACGTGTTTTATAGCTTACAGATTTTTTCTTCCTTTTTTTTTTTTTTTTAAGCCGCCGGACTAACCAAATAACTCAATCAACAACAACTAAACCAACAAAACGCTGTGCCACACAGTGGAAAATATTAGAACAGCTTGAGTAATGAGGGGGGCCCGGCAGGAGTGGGAATGTGGGTTGGGGGGCGAGGGAAGAGATCCCATATTATGGAATATTTAAGCTCTGTAATTCGATGCACATTTATTAATTGGTTTCTTTTAAGACACACTTATTTATGGCAAGTTTGTGAACAATGTAGCATATACAGAGCGCTGAAGCTCTCCCGTGGCTTGTTTAGATTTCCATATGTTCAGACGAAATGAACATCACATTTAATAGTCGTCCTAGCTGCTCTTGAAGTGTCTGCCAGTGCAACATCCCTGAGGAGTTGTTACCACCAGATTAATATCCTGCGGGTCACTTAATTTAAAAAACCACATTACAGAGGCATTATGTGATTAGATGGACTGCTTTTACAAGGCAGTTGGGGTGTGTACTTTGCAGCTGGTTCAGGAAGGCTGCTGAGGCCAACTCATGTAGACCTCCAACCTGGAGTCTCGGAGAGGCAAAAGACTGCACAGATCCAGGGCCAAGCAGAGAGGAATGTGTCCCCTGTGAGAAGAATGCATCCCCTGTCCCCCATCAGAAACTGCCTTAAGAAACAGGGTCTACAAAGAACAACCCGGTTCATTGGAAACAGATCTGAGCAGTTGGGCAGGAATGGACTGCTAAAGAGAGTGAAGGGAGGTGTGACGTCTCTCCTCGGGCCTGCCTGTCACTGAATGTTCACAGACTGTGTAGAACGAAGCTGTTTCCATGCCATGCGATCAAATCCAAGCCCTGCCAACCAGAGTTATGAATTTAAAATATGTTCTTTATTCTCCGTGTGAAACATGTTCAAATCTGGGTACTGGAAAGACCACCCCAAACCACAGGAAGCATGCTTTCTGAATGAACAAGAGGAATTAGCCATTGGCTCCAAGGACACGGAGGATGCCCAGCATTTCCTGCTGGAGTTTCCGATGGCATCAGGTACAGTGATCCAGGCACCTTGGAAGTATCCATGATCACTTATGGTCCACCATGACTATGTGTGAGGCGATGGTTCACTTAGGCTGTCATGAGGAGGGGAGACAGGCTGAAAGCATCCAGGTGGGAGCTGGAGGATCTCTTTATGAGCAAGACTGTTGGTGTTTCTGGCTACATCACAATCAAATGAAAACCATGTTCTTCATTAGGAAAAACCTTCAATAGTCACTTGCTTTTCAAAGGTGCCAGGCCTTTGCAAATGCTGTAGACTGAAATGCTTGTTCTAAAAATAAAGTCATTTAGTTCAGCCATCCACGCTGTCAATGGCATGTTCTTGGAAAGGTTTCAGGCCATCAATATAAATTGCACTGACCAACTGTGAGCTACATTTCACTGTGTAAAAGAAAAAGGGTTTGGGGAGTCAAGATTGGAGAAGATGAATTAGCAGCAGAAATGGTTCACTCTTCTGCTACTGTTCCCCAGGTTTGTCAAAACAGAAAAATTCTTCACAGCCTCTTTGGAAGTATCAGCAAGTTCCCATTCCCCAGAGGAAGCCAGGTCTTAGAGAAGAAAGGTCTCCAAGGCTTGCTTTTGAAGCCTGCTCCTAGGCTCCGTAGTTAGAATCACAAACCCTACATCTGGGCACAAGCACCTGGGTTTGGCTTTTGCTTCATTTTCCAACCAGGCGAATCAGGGGTGAGAAAGGGCGGGTATAAAGGTGACTCATGGTCTTTGCATCTCATTTTACCTCTCACCACATCCCAAAATACCAAGATTCCCAGTCTCAAGAGCATGCCTGAATCTTTCACTCTATTCGTTTCTTGATGGAATATGAATAATTCCCAAGATCTTAGTAATTGCTGAAACAAATTCCAGGTCTTGCCTTGAGTCTTTGATCTGATAACAAGCAGAGACCATCTCCAATTCATGCTGACAGTGCACACGGGAATACTGTTCCAAACTGTGCCACCCTAGTAGGTCATGGGACTTCTCCATGTCCATTTCCTTATCTGCAAAACCACAATATTGTATCACCTGTTGAAAACAGAAGGCTGTTGAGAAAAACTGAGCTCACGAATGTGAGAACGTCCACAAAAATAGAAAGTGCTACAACAAATTGAGGGGATAGTGATGATGATAAAGATGTCGGTAGTGGCAATCAGAAATGTAGGTGGAAATTCTGTCCATTTATGAAATGATGGCCTAATATTTGTTATTTGGGAATTTTGAGAGTTTTACACAAACAGAACTGGGGTGATAATAAAATTTCATGAGCATAATTGTTGTCGTTGTTGTTAGGTGCTGTCAAGTTGTGTCCAACTCATAGCGACCCTCATTGGGTTTTCAATGGCTATTTTGGGATTGCCTTGGGAGTGGATTGCCATGTCCTTCTCCCATTTTCGTGGTGCTGGGAATTGAACCTGGGACATCAGAGACTACAGAGCAGCACTCTACCAACTGAGCTAAATCCCAGCCCCCATGAGCATAATGGTGATCCTCAAATGAAACCTGTTTTAAATACATAATGTACACTCTTCTAAAGGTGACTCATAGCCTGTATATTCCTATATTTACTAGCACTATCAAAGGGCTGGGATTTAGCTAAGTTGGTAGAGTGCTGCGCTGCAGTCTCTGAGGTCCAGAGTTCAATTCCCAGCACCGCAAAAATGGGAGAAGGGCCTGGCAATCCACTCCCAAGGTAAACCCGAAACAGTCAGCCATTGAAAACCCTATGAGGGTCGCTATGAGTTGGATACCGACTCGACGGCACCTAACAACAACAACAACATCAAAGGGTAACAGATGTTAACACAAAGTGCTGGGCATTGTATCCTGCTAGAAGCCCTCTTTCCCTTCCTTCCCCTGTTAGTCATCTCCTTTGGATCACTGTCATCGTTAGTCTTCAGCCTGACTGAGATACTGTCCTGCTCACCCAGGTACTGTGGTTTCAGCCAAAGGGTGAAATACCTGTTCACCCCAGTGTCCTTGCCCTAGATTTTACATCTGATCCTCTGGGTCTGCCTTAAGTGGCTGCTAGGGGATGGAAGAATGGAAAAGAGGAAGAATGTGTAAAGCACTAAGGGAGCACTCAGTATGCCCTCGAAGAAACTGTACTTTTCCTAGAATGAAGATGGGATTTGATGCTGCAACATCAAATGACACTGGATACTGCCACTGAAAAGCTTCTCCTTTATAGAAATGTATGCCTCTCTCTCCAAAGGCCCCTCCTACACTCAAAGGCGGCAAGGCATATGAGTTCTTTCTGCAAACTGCCTTGCTGTTAAGTTGGCTCACCGCAAATCTGCTATTCACATTGGAAACTATGCCTGGCTTAGGTACCTGAAGTGGCCAGCAGAGATTTAACAAGTAAGAGACGTTTGAGGAGGAGAGTGCTAAGGCCTCTCTTCTGGGCTGCTCTGAGAAGATCAGTTATTTATATCCTGTCTCAGGGCTTGGATCCACAAAAAAAGGCTAGAGCAATGCCATCCACCGAGACATGAGGATTAGAGCATTCTGGATGGATAGATCTTTGTTACCCTTGTTTTCAAATCAGTAAACTCAGAGCTGAATGTGTGGATCACTCTGTAGAAAGCCTGGCACCCTACTTTCTTGCCCACCTTCAATATCCTGTGCTAATATTTCAAAAACACTTTACATCCTCTTCCTTTCCTCCTGCTGCCCATTCTATTCCTTATCCACACAGGGCATTTTCAATTCTGCCAAGTGTTCATGAATCCATATTCTAAAAGCCAGGGCCCTGCCAAGAAGGTTTACTAATTATCCTAACGCCCCCTGCTGGTGGGTTTACTTACAACCCCAACTCAAAACCCAACTTGAACCTGGGAAGGGTTAAAGAATATTTCTCAAGTGAATTTACATGACAAAAGAATAGATCAGAGGAAGGAAGAAAACTTTAAAAGAACTCAAATTTTGCTTGAGAATGTAAGGTAATATAACATAAACAATCTGGAGGTTTAATATTAATTTTCAAACTAGCCTTCGGGATTCAATTTGCGAACTGTAAAACAGACACGTTGGTGAAAATCTCCCCCTCATTCTTTTTTTTTTCCCACACTCCTTCTCATTTTTGTGGCTTGCAATATTTCCCTTTGTCTCTAAGCTCTAGACTTCTACTTAATAAGTACCAATAAAGATTGTATGTTATCCTTAAACAGTGCTAGCATCCCCCACCTGCTAATTGCTTTATTTGTACTTACTGTTTCCGCCCTCTCATCAACAGGGGCTTTAGTATAAAGGGCAATGAAGTAGAACGTGATGAGGCGAACAGGAGCCAGCCGAGTGAATGCTTCTATAATTACACAGTAGTCTGGAGTAGCTCTTCTCAAATCGAATTATGAGCCTGGATTACCTAAAACTCTCAGGGCACAGCCCGGGTTTTCATTTGTCTGGAGGTTTCTGCCTCCCTCTCGCCATTATTCTTTGCAGAGATTATCAAAGTCCTGGTACCAATGCAATATTCCCAAAGCAATGGGACGCCATGAAGAATGCTACGTTTTTTGTTTTTTGTTTTTTAACATGACTTGCCTGACCCCATGTGTTTTATCATTTCTTATTTTTTTTAATTTTTAAAAGAAACAAAATGAAGGAAACTTTTTTCGTGTTTATAACCACTGCTTTCATTCGCATATCAAAGTTATTCCCAGCTGAGTTTATTCATGATTCTTTGGCAAATATTTATGCCTTGTCAATGTCCCAACCACCCATAAGCCAACTGGAACAAGAGTCAATAGGCCTCAACAATGTTTGGGTCCTTGTTTGAACACCTGACTGTCCTCTCAGAGATGTACACTGCACTGGAAATAACATGGAAAGGAGAGGACCAGATTCAAGGTCAGGCCATCTGGAATGGGGGCTCAACTCTGAAGCTGCCTAACTGGGTGGCCCTGTGACACTCATTTAACTTCTTTTCTCCATCTGACAGCCAACGAGATTGCACAAGATAATCTCTTAGGTCCCTTTTAGTTCTATGGTTTCATATATTTTTAGTACTACATGAGACATAGTATCTGTGTGATTGCAGTTGCTAGGCAAAGTGAGATCACAATCTATTTCTCAAATGACTTGGATGTTTATTAAATAAGATTTGATGTGCTAAGATCAGGTCAACAAGTGAACCATTTGTGATAAAGCTTGGACAGTTGCTGGCTGCTGGCAAGAGAGGAGTGGGGTTCAAGTCTCAATATTGGCAGGCTCTGTGCACTGTTGGATCAGGCCACCAAAGCTTGAGATCTCCAGAGTTATTTTCAACATTGAAAGTACAGCCCAAGCAGAAAACAAGTCGCAGCATTCCTATGTGTAACATCTAGCATAGTTCATCTGCTTGAGGAAAACGAATATTGTTATAAGTATAAAGCAAATATTCTCTATTCATAATACTCTGCATTGTTTTATAAATAAGTATTTAAAGTGGGCATAATGATGGGGAATATAGGTAAGATTATAACCACTACAAACTTAAGAGAATTTTTCAGATACAGTCACTATACCATCACTTGTACATCATGTGCTCATTCGTTAAGATAACTCTTGGACATCATCAAAAAGACAATGAGATTTTTATTTTCATAGTTTATAGCTTAATCTAGAAAGCCATACCAAACTTTAAATACTAGTTGTATTTCCATTTTTAAAATATAAGTCATAAGCTTCTCACACCAAAGCCTTTTTTAAAAAAATCACTCAGTTACAATATTACAAAATAAACTGACTTTAAATTGCTACCACTTGAGAACTAAACAACTGTGTTAATGGTACAATTTTAATTTGTTTTCCATATTATTTTTCTTAATTTAATAATTATAAACATGAGTGCTAGCATGTCCTAAGTACTTCTGTATTTACTTAAAACATAAGCTGTGCTGGGCATGGTGACACACACCTGTCATCCCAGCAATTTGGGTGGCAGAGGCAGGAGGATGGCAGGTTTGAGGCCAGAGGCAGCCTGCATAACTTAGTGAGATCCTGCCTCAATCTAAAACATTAAAAAAAAGGGGTTGGAGTGCAGCTCAGGGACAGAGCGCTTGCAAAGTATGTGTGAGGTTCTGGACTCAGCAGTACCACAATAAATAAATAAGTAAGTAAACAACTAAATATATAAAATGTAAAAGCCACAAGCTCTGTCTACAAGTCTAAACCAGCCAGCAGGGAAAATATCACTAACACAGCTCTTAACACATGAAATGGCAATGGCCCCAGTGAGGGTGTGGCTCTTGCTGTGGACACTACTGCTCATAAGGTTAGCTAAGAAGGATGCGCAGAACACCAGGGAGGAATGCATTGCATGAACAGATTGCCAAAGATTTTTTACTTCCAGGTGCACATCTTATACATAGATAAGGTAACCGGAATAGGATTTTTGGTCCTCCAAGGTAAATCTAAAGTCCTTGTCCCAAGATCTTCCCATTTGTGAACATTTGTAAACTGTTAAAATCTACTTTCAAATCTGAAAAGCTACAAAAAACATGGTTAGCCCATTTGGGGTTTGTTAATAGCCAATGTTTTTCTTTTTTACTTGTGGTTGAAGTACGGAGGGAAACTGTAGCAAGAATGAATTACATAGTGTTAGTCATTTTCTTTTATTTATTTATTTTTATTTTTATTTTTTATGTTTGCGGTACTGGGGATTGAACCCAGAGCCTTGCGCCTGCATGCTCTGGACCTTTTTTCTTTTCTTTTCTTTTTTTTTTTTTTTTTTTTTTTTTTTTTTTTTTTTTTTTTTTTTTTTTTTTTTTTTTTTTTTACTTTTTGAGACAGAGTCTCGCTAAATTACGCAGACTGCCTCTGGTCTCAAACTTGCGATCCTACTGCCTCCGCCTCCCCAGCCACTGGGATTACAGGTATGCACCACCGCACCCGCCCAGCATGTTAGTCATTTTCCAAGTACAAAATCCTCCCCCTTCGATCTCACTTGCTTGCCGTTAACAACACTATCTGACTTGTTGGTGCTGTAAGAGAATATGAGCTTGTATATGTAAGTGCAAATGTACATAAATTGTGTGTATTAACATATATAATTATATATCTATAAAATACATACTTTCTACATATGTATATATGTGCACACACAGACACAGGCAGTGTGCAAAAGTATTGCTTTGCATCCTGTTCTGTTTTTTAAAAACTATATATTGCCCATCTACATTTGTAATCAGCAACTTGCTCCCCAAATTTTCTCCTAAACCTATAAAACATTCTTGTGTGAAATAATGATTATGTGCACATTATCTGAAGCTACACTACCGAGTTGCAACCATGACTCATTTTTCTTTACTGATAACCTTACATAGCTGCTTAACTTCATTGAGCCTCAATTTCCTCATCCATACAATGAGATAATAATGTCATCTACTTCACAAGATTGTCAAGAGGACTAAATGAGCTCATATAGGTAACACGTTTAGAACAGCACCTACCACATAAGAAGTTGTTAGGCGCTGTTGAGTTGAGTCCGAATCATAATGACAACAGATGAAATGCTACCTGACACTGTGCCATATCCGGCACTATTGTCAGTGCTTCTCTGCTATTTATGGAGTTTTCAGTGGCTGTTTTTTGAGGGTGGGCTGCCAAGTCCTTCTCCCAAGTCTACTGCATCTGGTGTTCCCAGGCAGTCTCCCACACAGGTACTAACGCAGCCGACCCAGCTGACTGGATCCAGTGCCAGGGTGGTACAGCTGCAGGCACATAAGAAGCAGAAGACAGGTAATATTATTATTGGTTTAGTGAATACTACAGACATATGTCTACCATTAAACATTTTTCTTTGTTAAAGATCTTCCAAGTATATGAGGTCTTCCAAATGTAAAATCTTATCCTCTTTCTCTTTGTCCTTGTCATTCTCCACTGAAGTAGAAAGGTTTTATTACTATTATTTCCCACACACATTTATGCTGAAAGGAATTACTGACTTGGATGAGAAGAGTAATTGTCCAATAGAACTTTCTTTGATGGTGGAAATATTCTAGTCAGGTGCCCTGGTGCCTGCCTGTAATCCCAGCAACTCTGGAGGCCAAGTCAGGATTGTGAGTTCAAGTCCAGAGGCAACTTGCCCAACTTGGCAAGAGCCTGTGTAAAAATTAAAAAGGGGCTGGAGGTGCAGCTCTGTGGCAGAGCACTTGCCTACCATGCACAGGGCCCTGGGCTCGACCCCTAATACTGAAAACGAAAAAAATTCTGAATCTACATTGTCCAATATGGACAGTAAACAGCTGCATATATCTAATGAGCACCTGAAATATGGCTATGTTGACTAAGGAACTGAATATTTAATTATATTTAATTTTAAATCAAAAGAGCTATGATGGCTAATGATCATTATATCGAAGAGGATCATTACGGAAGATTTTACAATAACATCTAGACTTGAAGGTGTGGCTCTGCCACTCAACACCTGTACGACATTTAATTTCTTAGAGTGTCAGTTTCGTACTATGTAAAATACAAAGGTAATACCAATCACCTAGAAAAAGTGAAATATTTGTAAAGTGCCTGAGGTAGTACAATTTATCAATATCAGCCTTCCAACCTTTTTCACCTCCTTTAAATTGGTATTATTTAGGCAGAATGGCTCTTTGAAAGACCAGACACAGAATGAAGAAATGTGATGTTCTTTTTTGATAGAGATCCCCGAAAATGACTGAGCATCTCTCAAATGGCATAAAATGAAGAGAATCTTCAGGATACTTTCACGTGGAGATGCACATAGGGTCCCCAGCAGGCCACAGTCCTAGGAGTCACTTATACACTCCCCTGGGAGGTGCACTGTAATCTAGGCAGACTCTTGATGCCTCCTTGCCAAAAGGGAATCCCTGAGAGCCAATGTTTCAATAATCTTGAGATCTTATACTCATATCTTCATCTCAGAACTGACCTCAAATAGTTGGGAGTTGTTGTGGCTTGAATTTTATGTGTAACCCAGAAGTCGTGTGTTTGAATGTTGGGTCCCAGATGCTAGTGCTATCCTGGGAAGTTCTAGAACTTTGAGAGATGAGATGTAGCTTATGGGAAGTAAATCACTGGGGCAGGCCTTTGGAGGTTTTTACCCGACCCACAGCTTCAGTCACTCTCTGCTTCCTGGTCATGAAGATGTGAAGTTGTCCGCCATGGGCTCTGCCCTTGCCACCAGGATGCATGCCCCACCCCCATTATGGACTAATCCTCTAACAGTGATCCCCATAAGTTTGCTTCAGTCTGTCTCTCCGCCATAACAGGAATGACCTAATACAGGGCTGTAAGAGAATCCCCTTGTATTGCCAACCCTTCACAATTATATTTCAAAAGGTGGTGGAAGAAATTTTCATGTATCATAGAAATAAAGGTGCAGTCTCCTCTCATATCTTCAGTGATACGGTCAGAAGAGTCTGGGAGACACAACTCAGGACATGTCTGAGCAGGATGTCACAACTCCAGGCATATTGTGAGGGACTTTGGGTATGAGACTGAAGTGTTAGCACTCTTAAACTGGGGCTTGATTTCAGTAGAATAGGGCCTAAGACGCTATCAGAAGCTGCAACCTTTTTCTGAGGTTATCTTCTGGTGAAAAAACTTAGCACCAAAACTTCTTTCTGGTGCATTAAAGATTTTAGACAAGTTTTTTTCTTACCAGCATCTGAGCATAAAGATTTTTTAGACATTCAATAGCTATCCCAGAATTATGTATCATGACTGGAATTTAAAAATATGAAGAATCATACAATTACCTAACCATTGTATGCCAGACAAACTAGGGGACAAAGAAGTGTATGGGTGACAAACCTTGATTTCAGCTTGCTTTGGGCTAATATATACCTATAGGGAAAAGAATAGCAAAACATTTCCCAAGTTACTTTCCCACAGGACTGTCCTGTGACAAAGCAGTGGTCTGGTGCCCTAATACCTTCTTCTTATCACTTGGTGATGGTTTGGGATTTGAGTCCATTTATTGACTTTTTAAGCCTCAATGCCTATAATACATGGATACCACTACTTTATTCTAAAGATTATAAGGATTAATTACACTGTGTGTCGAGTGCTTAACATACTAGCCACCATGGGGATGATAGCCAACATAGATTTGTTTTCTTTGCTCTTCAGATATATCAAAATGATATTGTGATCATTCCATTTAGTTTCCAGTTAGCTCAGTCTACCCAAAAGCTTTCCTTTTACTTAGATTTCAAAAATGGATTAATCATATATTAAATCAGGATATTAACGTCAGCAAACTTTGATTAAGATTTGGGATTTAGGGCCTGGGGTTGTAGCTCAATGGTAGAGTACTTGCTTAGCATGTGCAAGGCCCTTGGTTTGATCCCCGGTACCATAAATCAATCAATCAATCAATCAATCAATCAGTAATAAGAGAGATTTGGAATTTAGTACTTCTAGGCACCAAATAAAGTTAATAAGGGTTTTATTTCTCCCTGATGCATGGATCAGAAGAATTAACCTTCCATAACATGGACCTTAGGCACCATTTGCCTGATAAGTACAATTTCCTTCACTGAATTCTGGCCTTTTGTCATCATCTCCAAAGTGATCATTTCCTCTATGAGTTCTGACTACATCAGTCCTCTTCTCAAGGTCTTATTACATAATAGATAAGAAACAAGACCCTACTGGACAGCTTTGGAGACATCTCTGAGTCACAACTACATGCAAGGCAGGCTCAGTTCCTGTGCTTCTTTCTGCATACCTCAGCGGGCTCTTGTGCCAGACCGACTATCATCTTATTTTTCACAAACCAAATCTCTGAGTCTCCCTCCATGTTTTAGATGAAATTACACAGAGTAGGAAGGAGTGGAAAAATTATTTTTCAGGCCCCATTCCAACCCTGCAATGGCATGACTTCAGTTATAAAATCCACCTCCCATCCCATTTCCTCTCCCATCATTGCTGTTCTATTTTCAACAAGCACCCAGTGAGAACATGCTCCATCCTGTCATCCCATGCACTTGCCCCCACAAAACTTCACCCAGCATAAAAAGTAAATAAATGCTAGTTTATCAACTTAAAACTGTAACTTAGAACAACTCTTCCTGATCTTTAGCTACTTCATTTGTAGAACACTCAAACCAGGGCTGAGAGTGTAGTTAGCACACCATCAAGACCTGTTGATTGACAATATCAACATTATTTATTCCTTTCATTTCAAATACCTGTTCAATGTTTTACCTGTTGTCTATTTATCCTCTGTGCCTACCTCTGTTGTTGCTTTCTCTTAAACTACAAGCTTCAGAGTATAGAAGCCACGTTTCTTTGACTCGGTGTGGATAATGGGCTGCAGAGAGATGCTTAAACAGGCTTTTCAACTGATTGATTAATACAGTGATTGATGGATGGCCAGAAGAAAAGGTGAACACATTGCAGCATCGCCCATTTGCTATTACAACAGGCTAAATTTACCAAAGGGGTCCCGCTCTGCCTCTGCCCCATGAACAAAGCACCCAAGGTAGGTGAGCGAGCAGGGTCAAGGAACAGCCATCCACAGCACACACAGAGGAGGCATCTCACACAGAGTCTGGCTGCTTCGCTGACTAATCACTGCGAAATATCTTCTGAAGCAAGGTTGTTATTTTCTATTAATTCCTGGTCATTTTTAGAGGTAATCTGTAACTTTTAAGTTAAAAAAGATTTTAAAAGGCCCTATACTTTTTTAATTCCCATAACTCCTGACTTTGAGTCTCACTAAGTATAGCTCATTCCTTTGCCATGGACAACTTATTTTTTCATTTTCCAGACCAGTGTCCATTTAGTCTACAGACAAACTTTGTTTCATAAAGCTAAAAAAGCAAAAAAGACATAAGCAACATATTTAAATAATTGTCAGATTTAATTTCAAATTCAGGTGGCTTTTAAGTCCAAATTAAGAAGCTTGGAATTCAAAAAGTTTTAAAATGTTTTTTTTCTTTGGCCAGGTAGACCTTGACCAAATAGAAGAAAGAGCAGGCAGGACTTGATACACAGAAGCAAGTGGCAGGTCGTAGGGCTTTCGTGAATTCTGGCTGGAAGTATAGACCCATGTCTCTGCTTCTGTTTATTGTGACCCCCGGAAACATGCAGCCTGGGTGAGGATGGGCCCCTTGGGGAGATACCCACTGTGGGCATTGCCAGGGCACAACTAAAACTCCACTTTTCTCTGTCGCCCAAGAAAATATAAACTAGAATACAGTCAAATTTAATTGTTAGTTGTCCATTTATTCACTCAGAAAGTGTGTACTGAGTTATTACTTGCCATGTATGGTTCTCAGCACTGGTGATACGCTGGTGAGAAGATACACCAGCTCTCTGCTCTCATGAAGTTTATATTCACCTAATTTAGCCCTTTTTGTTAATAATCAATTAATTGGAAGCAGTGCACCTTGGGTATAATCATTCCCTTTCTTTGACTCCTTCCCACTGTTCTGTGGGCTGTGGAAAGAAGAGGCAGAGCAGGATCTAAGCAACGGAAGGATACAACTCAATTCCCAACAAAACTCAAAGTCTACTATGTTAGGAGGACTGACGAGGGCAGTGCCTGTGCCCTTCCCTTTCACATTGGGACTGTCATCATGAAGTGGCTCTCTTAGTACTCTAGAAACCCCCATTAACCCATTCCTGGTTAATGGAGGCTTGTGGCTCTTAGTAGGGCTGTTGTAGAATATTTCACAGCGAATTAAACTTAGATCATTAATTTGTAAAGGCAGTTCATAAGCATTATATGCAGCACGATACAATTTCAGCTAGATGAGAAAGAGCACCTGTGCACAAAGATGGCGAACCGTGAGCACACACGGCCGTGTGGTGACAATGGACACTTCTGGGTAGCATGGTGGGTGCTGTGCCTTGTGAACGCATGTGAACACGTATATAGGTGCTGGGCAATGCTGTCTAAATTTTCTACAATGAAAATGTACTGAATTCTCTAATTGTGGAGTGAAAAATTATACCTAACCCCCCCCCCCAAATGCACTAAGTGTTATTGCAATAGAAAGTGGGTTCCAGCAGACAAGGAGCCAGACCCCTACCTGGACAGCTGCCTTTTGTAGCTTAGGATGCAATACTGTCTGGCCTTGTCCACACTTGGATGTGAGCTCCTGATATATTTCTTTGTCACATTTCCCTTGGCCCTGTAGCCAGAAGCAACCTAGTAACCATGGTTTTGGAGGGGTTTTGTTTATTTATTTTGTTTTGTTTTTGTTTTCTGCGTGTTGTCAGGAATGGAACCTAAGGCGTTTGGTGTGCCAGGGAAGCACTCTACTACTGGGTAACAACCTGGAACTCCTGATCCTCCGGAAGGCTGGGATCAAAGACACGTGCCACCATGTCTGGTGGCATGTGACCATAATTTTCTAAACCCTGCTATTAGATGCAGCGCATGGGCATTACTTCATCACCTATGAATAGTTGATAATTTTTACAATAGCACTTATTCCACTGTAGCAAATTATGTATTCTTTTAAAAACCACTAAAAGAAACTTACCACAGTGCTATCAAAAAGAAGTCCTTTTAACAACATATATAAATGACTTCTAAATCAGCCAAGACCGTATCCTGACCTGAGATCTATGTGTGAAAAGCAAAGAATAGGCTAAAACAAAAACAACATGGCATATTTTCTTTCCTTTTAGTCTGCTTCTTCCAAACGGACCCCTCCTTCCCTCCTCTTAGAGAAAGTACAAGGCCATTCTCCAGTGCAGGGAAAATAAATGATTGTGTAAACTCATAGACAGAATCAGCTTGTCACCAATTGGCAAACACAGTTAATGGTTAATTATCTGCAAAGACGTCAATCTCGTCACTTTCCAATTTTCTGGTCAGCATTCAAAAAAAAGGAACCAACTCTAATTAGTAAAATAATTTTTCAGGTCTTTATAGGGCTGATTCTTTCTAAAGGTCTCAGGAAAGCTTGTTTTCATTCTGCTGTTTCGTTTTAAAGTTAATATAATTCCCTCACTTTGGTATGAGAGCTAAGAGCACTTGCACTTCTAACCCACCTTCTAACCACGAGAACATTTTCCAAAGATTACTATTATTTTCTTAAAGCAGCCCTAAGTGCCCTGAGTTTCTGTTGCCATTTAAGAATCTCTGAAGAATGGGAAAAAAAAAAAAAAGAAGAAGAAGAAGAAGAAGAAGAAGAAGTAAAACCTCCCAGATAGAAAGTTTTATTTGAGAGTTTGTGTGAGACTTGTGGCCCTCCTGGGAATGTTCCTGGGATAATAAAGAACCTGATGGAGAAGATGTGATAGTTAGTCTGGATTTAAATTACAGATATTCATGTAAATAGTTAAAATTAACTACTGATTCCATTTAGGGAAAAAAAAAATCCCCAGACAAAAGAGGGTCTGAGTGCATCTTCTCACTCCTTTACCTTTGAGCTTTTGGGGGGCCTGAAATGCTAACTTTAATTAATGGAAGACCCACTAGAACGCAGGCAAGGGTTTGGGTCCCAGGCCCGGGTCCCCTCCTGGGCCCCTCCCAGGAGTTCCGCAGGCGAGCTTCATTACTGGCAGCTGAGGGGAAGGGTCACTGGGAATGGATTTGCAGGGTCCTCATTGAGCGCTCACTCCATGCTGAGAGGAGCTGCCACGCTCTCGGACACCTGGTCATTAACATTGCTAATTAGCAGCCATTAATCAGGGTGCTCGCTTTTTTGTTGTTGTTGTTATTGCATGTCACCGGCTCAGAGGAACCCAGTGAATAAGAAGATTGTTTCATTACCTCCACAAGAGGTGGAACGAGAGCAGTTCCCATCAGCTCAAGATGAGATGGATTAAGGGAAAGGTTAGCCAACAGTTGGAGATGAGCTGGGGGTGGAGGGGAGACGGGAGGGGCCAAGAGACCTGAGCTGTCTGCCCAGGGAAAATCAGTCACCTATAATTAATGAAATCTTCTGCAACCTAATTCTAATCACCGTGTGAGCAAACGGCCAATGACCAAATTTTTGTATTTTAAGAGCTCTTTTTTATTTTTTCGGGTGGTGTAGGGAATTATCTTTAAGTTGTTTTAATTCTGTCTGATACTCAGTGGGGTTTAAGTTGGATATTTTCTGCCTTCTCATTCTAAATTCATTTTTCCTTTCAAAAGATGATGAAATCATTTAAGATAGTAATTACAACTAAAGCACTTTAAGAATATCTTCACTGTTTTACCCAACTGGGTACATTCGAACCGACAACCAAAGGGTAATCAAAAAGGAAAGTACTTCTAGAGTTTTTAGAATGCAAATAATAAAAATAAGTGGCTTATTCTTACTCTTCACTTCCCCTAAAAGGCAAGAAGGAATAAAGACTCTATACTGATTTGTATATAAAAACATGTCATTAAAACGGACTAAAGATTGATTGTGTGTGTGTGTGTGTGTGTGTGTGTGTGTGTGTGTGTGTGTGTGTGTAAATTGGGTTTTCTTTTTATTTCAAATTCAAAGTGGTGAACAAGCTTTCACTGAGCATTTTCTCTTTGGGACTGTGAGGTGTTGTGTGTACAGCACATTATGCTTATCTTAATTTCTGGAAATGTTAATCTTGCTAACAGGTTGCACATCTCAGAGTTGCAGTCACTGCCATTTTTATATAGGAAAAAAGTACTGTAGTGCAAGAATACTTATTTAATTAGCAGCTAGTTAGCTACTATGAATTCATTTGTTTATTACAATGTGTTCATCCAAGAACTGCAAAGCAGGTCTGGATTCTGTGGGAAGTTCTGTATTAAAGAAACAGCAAGCTCTTCATCAGCTTTCTGCTATTTCTGTTGCGAGTTTCCCTGTGGTGCGGGACAAAATGTGGTTTGCAGTGGCACTAAGTGACTAGGAAGCAGAGATTTCTTAAGTATTTATTAGTGTTGTGGCCTCATTTGGACATATGTAATAAATAAATATACATTTGCACATATAATACGTACCCCTCCACTTTCAAAGCAAGTTATTCATTGTGCCCTAGCCCTACATTTCAAAACAATAAAAGACTAAACCTGTTTTTTATGTACTAATTTTAATCTGTTTATGAAGAACTCTGAAGTTGTTGAGGGAAGGAAGTATGTAACGCTAATCCGTGGAGCATTTCCACTGGGTTGGAAATCTGTAAGATGATTTCTAGGACTTCATGGGAAAGTTGAATGCTCAGGGGGAAGCTAACACAAAGAACAGCTGAGAAAAAGTTGCATTCTGGCACAGAATCGTGCAAATGGGGCACATTCTTCAGCTTTCTCATGACGGATCGCCTCTGAAACCACTGGGCCACGCCGCAGCAATGCTAATGAGGGAGATGCATCAATGAGCAGTGTCATCCCAGGGGCTTCCAAAGGGGACAGGGGGCGTGGGGGGGGACTAGAGGGAATTGGAGGAGGAAGAGGAAGAGGAGGAGGAGGAGGA
>VMDO01007438.1:0-91260 GCA_007922755.1 Pedetes capensis
CCAGGGACATCATTGCTGATGTCAGGTGGATATTAGCTGAAAGCAGAGAATATCAAAAAGATGTCTACCTATGTTTTATTGACTGTGCAAAAGTATTTGATTGTGTGGGTCATAACAAATTATGGATAACACTTCAGAAAATGGGAATACCAGAACATCTAATTGTGCTCATGAGAAATCTGTACATGAACCAGGAGGCAGTTCAAATAGAACAAGGAAACACTGAGTGGTTTAAAGTTGAGAAAGGTGTGTGTCAGGCCTGTATACTTTCACCCTATCTCTTCAATTTATACGCTGAGCAAATAATCCGAGAAGCTGGACTTTTTGAGGAAGAACGTGGCCTCAAGATTGGAGGAAGACTCATTAACAACCCGCGTTATGCAGATGACACAACTGTGCTTGCTGAAAGTGAAGAAGATTTAAAACATTTACTGATGAAGATGAAAGATCATAGCCTTCAATATGGGTTATGACTAAACATCAACAAAACAAAAGTCTTTATGACTGGGTCAGCATGCAACTTCACAATAAATGGAGAAAAGTTTGAGGTTGTCCAAGATTTTGCTTTGCTTGGCTCTATAATCAACACCCATGGAAGCAGCAGTCAAGAAATCAAAAGACGTATTGCTCTAGGAAAAGCTGTGGCAAAAGATCTCTTTAGAGTATTGAAAAGCAAAGATGTCACATGGAAGACGAAGGTACGTCTGACTCATGCCATGGTATTTTCAGTGGCATCATATGGTTGTGAAAGCTGGACATTGAACAAGAGAGACAGAAAAAGAATTGATGCTTTTGAATTGTGGTGCTGGAGACGTCTATTGAATATACCATGGACTGCCAAAAGAACCAACAAATCTGTCTTAGAAGAAGTACAGCCAGAGTGCTCCTTGGAAGCAAGAGTGGCCAAATTGCTTCTTACATATTTCGGACATGTAGTCAGGAGGGATCCATCCCTGGAGAAGGACATCATATTTGGGAGAGTGGCAGGTCAATGCAAAGGAGGAAAACTCTCCACCAGATGGATTGACACAGTGTCTTCAACAATGAGCTTAAACATAAATAAGATCATTTTCCTGGTACAGAATCAGGAAGTGTTTCGATCTGCTGTACATAGGGTCGCTATGAGTCGGACTGGACTCGACAGCACCTAACAACAACAACAACAACAACATTGATAAAGAATATATTAGACCTAAGTGCTTTTTGCCTGCAGCCCTACCACTGTGGCATCTAATCACCTCAGATTTCAGAAGCTAAACAAGGTTGGATCTGGTTAGTACTTGGTTGGGAGACCACCTGGGAATACCAGGTGCTATAGGCATGGGAGAAGAACCTGGCAACCAACTCCCAAAAAACAATCAGCCATTGAAAATCCTATAAATAGCACAGAAGCATTAACAATAGTGTTTTATCTGTTGTACATAGGGTCACTATGAGTTGGACCCTGACTTGATGGCACCTAACAACAAACAACAACAAGTACATTTTGGTAGAGTCTTTAGGGTCTTTTAGGTACAGGATATCAACTACAGGTAGGGATAATTTGACTTCCTTTACTATTAGTATCCCTTTTATTTGTCTCTCTTGCCTTATTGCTATGCCTAAAACTTTAAGTGATGTATTGAAGAAGTGTGGAAAGAGTGCAAGCTATCTCTTCTTTCTGATTTTAGAAGAAATCCTTCTAGTTTTCCCCCATTCAGTATAATGGCCATAGGTTTGTCCTGTGTACCCTTTATTATGTTGAAATATGATATTTTTATTCATAGATTCTTTGTGGCTTTTATCATGAAGGGATGTTGCATTTTGTCCAAGGGTTTTTCCTTCATCTATTGATATGATCATTCAGGTCTTGTCCTTGATTGTATTTAGGTGTTGTGTTATATTTATTGATTCGTGTACATTGTATCATCCTTAAAGCATCCCTGGAATGAAACCAATTTGATCATGGTGTATGATCTTTTTAATGTGATAGTGAATTTTTTACAGGTATATTCTTGATTTTTGTGTCTATGTTAATAAAGGAAATCGGTTTATATTTTTCCTTTGTGTTGTGCTCTTATTCAGTTTTGGTATCAGGGTAATGATCACTTTGTAGAATGAGTTTGGAAGTGTCATTTCCCTTTCTAGTTTATGGAATGGTTTGAGAAACATTGGTATTAATTCTTTCTTAAAAGTCTGATTGAATTCTGCAGTGAATTAATCTGATTTTATGCTTTTTTTTCCTGTGGAAGATTTTTAAATTACTGCTTCAATCTCATTGTTCATTATATATCTGTTTAGTTGTTGTTTTTAGGTGCCGTGGAGTCAGTGTCTGACTCAGCAATCCTACATACAAGTGAAACAGTGTTGCTAATGCTTCTCGGCTATTCATAGGGTTTGCGATGGCTCATTGTTTTTTTTTTTTTTTTGGAGTGGGTTGCCGGTTCCTTCTCCCAAGCCTACAGCATCTAGTATTCCCAGGAGGTCTCCCATCCAAGTACTAACCAGATCTAACCTTGCTTAGCTTCCAAGATCTGACATGATCAGATGCTACAGTGGTATGGCTGCAGCCTATCTATCTTTTTAGGGAGTCAATATTTCTGTTCAATCTTGGCAAGTTATGTATGTCTAGGAATTTATCCATTTCTTCTGGATTTTTGAATTTGTTGGAATATAGGTTTTCAAAATATTCTCTAGAGTTTTCTGGTCTTCTTTGATATCTGTTGTACAGTCCTCCTTTTCAACTCTAATTTTATTAATTTGGCTCTTCTCTCTCTTTTGGTTAGTTTGTCTAAAGTTTTGTCAATCTTGTTTATCTTCTCAAAGAACCAACTTTTTGTTTTATTGATCCTTTATATTGTTCTTTTGGTCAACTTTTAATTAACCTATGCCCTGATATTTATTACTTCTTTCCATCTACTAATTTTCAGTTTGATTTGTTTTTCTAAGACCTTGATGTGCATTAATAGGTCACTTACTTGAGACCTGTGATATTCTTAATGTACTCTTTGAGCTCTCTGAGGTTCTGGGTTCCATCCCCAGCACCACAAAAATGGGAGAAGGATGTGGCATTCTACTCCTGAAGCAATCTCAAAACAATCAGCCATTGAAAATCCTATGAATAGCAAAGTAGCACTGACATTGTGCCAGACATGGCACAGTGTTGGGGAGTGTTGTTCTGTTGTACACAGGGTCACTGTGCTGGACCTGACTTAACAGGACCTAACAACAACAAAAACAAGGCAACCATAGTTATAAATTTCCCTGTTAGAACAATTTTTGCTGTATTCTAAAGGTTCTGGCAAGTTCTGCTATTATTTTGATTTGATTCTAGGAATTTAAAACTTTTCTCACTGATTTCTTCAAAGACCCACTGATCATTCAAAAGTGTGTTATTCATCGGGGCACAGTGGTGCATGCCTGTAATCCCAGCAACTCAGGAGGAAGAGGCAGGAGTATTTTGAGTTTGAGACCAGAGGGAGCCTTGACTTAAATAAAGAATGAAAATTGGACTTGGGGTTCAGCTCAGTGGTAGAGCATCTTTAAAGTATGTTCAAGGCCCTGAGTTTAGCACTCATATACTGAAAAGACAGTGTATTGTTCAATCTCCATGTGTTTTTCTAGTTTCTGTAGTTTCCCTTGCTATTGGTTTCTAGTTATATTCTATTAGGATCTAGTAAGATACAAGAAATTATAATTATTGTTTGTATTTGTTTAGGATAACTTTGTGGCCTTAAATGTGATATATTTAAGAGAAAGTTCCCTGGACTACTGAGATTCATGCATATTCCATAGCTGTTGGATTGGATATTCTGTAGATATATGTGAAGTCAATTTAATCTGAAATATATCTGAAGTCAATTTAACTTTGAAATATTTTTGTTAATTTGTTTTGGTCTGGATGATCTATTAATGAGAGTGGGGTATTGAAATCACCACCTATTAATATATCTGAACCTATCTATTCTTTTATGTTCAGTAGCATTTGCTTTATGAAATTGGGTGTACCAACATATGTTACATGTATAATGATAGTTGTTATGTCTTCCTGATGGATTTTCTTATTTATTTTAGTGACCTTCTTTATCCCTTCAAACTAAATTTTTCTTGAAGTTTTCACTCTCAGATAAAAATGTAACAACTTTCTTAATTTCTGGTCTTGTTTGCTGGGAATATCATTTTTAATATTTTCACTTTCAGTTTGTGTATGCCTTTGCCAATGAGGTGAGTTTCATTCAGACAGGAAACTGTTGGATCTTGTTATTAATCCATTCAAACAGTTTTTTATTTTATTTTAGACAGGGTCTTGCTATGTAGCCCAGGCTTGTCTTGAAGTCATAGTCCTCCTGCCTTAGCCTCCTGAGTGCTGGGATCACAGGCATGCACCACCATGCCCAGTTCCAATTTGCATATTTTAATTGGAGAGTTAAGACTGTTTATATTTAGAGTTAACATGTAAAATATGTACTAATTTTCCCTTCTTCATTTTAGAAATTTATTGATTTAGTGAGTTAATGTTTCATTCTTTCTTAATTCTCATTTGTTTA
This sequence comes from Pedetes capensis, assembly GCA_007922755.1. Classification (NCBI taxonomy): domain Eukaryota; kingdom Metazoa; phylum Chordata; class Mammalia; order Rodentia; family Pedetidae; genus Pedetes; species Pedetes capensis. The sequence goes on from VMDO01007438.1 coordinate 4,527, forward strand.
TTCTTTCTTATTTTTTGGGAATTTTTACTGTACAACTTAATGTGTTTCATTCTGACATGCATTTCATTATGACATTTCCATATATGCATTTTGTTGTACATTACACAGATAAGTTCCCCCTTACACTCTTGTGCACTTCCTACCCCCAACTGCCCCCCACCAAAGACCTCTCTTTCCATGTCTTTTTGTGGTAATATTTTTCTATATATCCTTGGATCCCAATTATGTTTAAGATCAAAACTTTTTCTGTAGTGAACTATCTTTTTACATTGTCAGTACTATTACCTGAATTTTCTAGCCCATCCATATTATTATCATTCTTTGGTATTATTGGAGTTATTATAATTATTTCCAGAACTATTAAAGTTGGACTGTTCACCCTGAGGTGGGCCCGTGCCCCATTCCTCACTCCTCTTTGTTCCTCCTCTCCCCCTTCTCCTCTCCTAGGATTTCCTCCTTTTGCTAGATCCTGCCTCCTTCTTTTGCACTCCCCAAATTGTTCCTTCTCCACTAAGTCGACTTTAGTTTTTTATTATGTTCTGACCTGCACATAGGATTTTTTCCTTCTTTTAATTTTTTATTCAGCTTCCACATATGAGTGAGAATATGGGGTATTTCTCTTTCTGGGCTTGTGTTCATTCACAATGATTAAAATTAAAATAAATTAAAATAATTTTCTCTAATTCCATCCACTTTACTGCAAATGGCGTTATTTCATTTTTTTGATTGTTAAGTAGTATTCCATTATGTGTATGTACCATAGATTTATTTTTTATTCATTCTTCTGTTGATGGGCACTTTGGTTGATTCCATATCCTTGCTCTTGTAAAAAGTGCTGCATTGAACATGGAGATGCAGGTGTCTCTGTGGTATGATGACATATCTCCCTTTGGGTAAATTCCCAATAGCGTTATAGCTGGGTCATATGGTATATCTATTTTTAATTTTTTAAGATAGCTCCATATTTATTTCCAAAGTGGTTGGACTAATTTACAGCTCCACTAGCTGTGTAAGAGGGTTCCCTTTTCTCCACAACTGCACCAGCATTTGTTGTTATTTGTTTTATTGATCTTGGCCATTCTTACTGGTTGGTGTAAGGTGGAATCTCAGAGCTGTTTTGATTTGCATTTCCCTAATGGCTAGGGATATTGAGCATTTTTTCATGTGTTTCATGGCTTTATGGACCTCTTCATTTGAGAACTGTCTACTCAGTTCCTTTGCCCATTTGTGTATTGAGTTATTTGTTTGTGGGGGAGTTTTTTTCTTGAGTTCTTTATAAATTCTAGTAATTAGACCTTTATCTGATGTATAAAATGCAAAGACTTTTTTTCCTATTCTGTGGGGGTTTCCTTGACTCTGTTAATTGTTTCTTTTGCTGTGCAGAAGCTTTTTAATTTCATGTAATCCCATTTATCTATTCTTGTTGCAATTTCTTGAGCAATTGGAGTCCTATTAAGGAAATACTTTCCTATGCTTATATAATGGACTGTATTGCCTATCTTGCTTTCTGTTTTCTGGTTTTATGTTGAGATCTTTTATTCATTTTGAGTTAACTCTCATGCATATTGAGAGATGCGGGTCGCTTTTCATTTTTTTGCAAGTAGATATCCATGTTTCCCAGCACCATTTATTGAAAAGGCTATCCTTTTTCCAATTTACTTGCTTTGCTCCTCTGTCAAAAATTAGGTGGCTTTAGGTGTGTTGAGGCATTTGTGGATCTTCTATTCTGTTCCACTGGTCTTCAGGCCTATTTTTGTGCCAGTCCCAAGCTGTTTTTATCAACACAACCGTGTAGTATATATTAAAGTCAGGAATTGTGATTCCACCTGCATTAGTTTTGTAGCTTAAGGGTGTTTTGGCTATTTGTGGTGGTTTGTGATTCCACATGAATTTTTGGATAGCTTTTTTCTCTTTCTGTAAATCCTGTCATTGGAATTTTAATCGGGATTGCATTAAATCTATAGATTGCTTTTAGTAGGATAGCCATTTTTACTATATTGATTCTCCCTATCCAGAAGCAGGGAAGGTCCTTCCATTTTTTAGTATCCTCTGCAATTTCTTTCTTTAATGTTTTGAAACTTTCCTTGTAGAGATGTATAGGGTCTTTGGTTAGATTGAGTCCAACATGTATAATTTTCTGATGGGCTATTGTGAAAAGTATTGTGTCTGTAATTTCCTTCTCTTCCTGCTTACAGTTGGTGTAAAGGAAAGTTATTGATTTTTGTGTGCTAATTTTATATCCTGCCACATTGCTGAAGGAATTGATTAGATCTAAAAGTTTTCTGGATGAGGTTTTGGGGTCTTTTAGGTGGAGTATCATCTCATCTGAAAATAATGATAGTTTGGCCTCTTCATTGCCAATCTGTATCCCTTTGATTTTTTTTCTCTTGTCTCATTTCCCTGGTGTGGACTTCAATTACTGTGTTAAATAGAATAGGAGAGAGTGGATCTCCTTGTCTTCTTCCAGATCTTAGAGGAAATGGTTTCAGTTTTTCTCCATTTAAAATAATGTTGGCTGTACGCCTGTCATAGATGGCTTTTATGATGTTAAGGTATCTGCCTGTTATGCCTATCTTCTCCAGGGTTTTTATCATGAAGAGGTGTTGCACTTTGTCAAAGGCCTTTTCAGCATCAATTGAGATGATCATGTGATTTTTGTTTGCCAGTCTCTTGATATGTTGGATTACATTAATTGATTTCTGTATGTTAAACCAACCTTGCATCTGTGGAATAAATCCCACTTGGTCATGGTGGATAATCTATTTAATATGTTGCTGGATTCAGTTTGCCAGGATCTTGTTAAGGATTTTTCCATCTATGTTCATAAGGGAAATGGGTCTATAATTCTCTATGTTAGATTAATCTTTTCCTGGTTCAGGTATCAGGGTGATGGAAACTTTGTAGAATGAGTTTGGAAGTGCTCGCTCCTTTTCTACTTTTTGGAATAATCTGAGGAAGACAGGTATTATGTCTTCATTGAAAGTTTGGTAAAATTCTGCTGTGAATCCATCAGGACCTGGGCTCTTTTTGTTGGGAGACTTTTAATTACTTTTTCTATTTCAGTAAATGTAATGGGCTTGTTTAGGTCACTTATGTCTTCTGGGGTTAGTTTTGGTAAGTCATATGTGTTAATAAATTTATCTGTTTCTTCTGTATTTTCATATTTTGGGGAATACAATCTCTCAAAGTAATCCCTGATGATTTTCTGTATTTCATTGTATTTGGTGCTTATGGTCCCATTTTCCTTCCTAATCTTTACTATGTTAGCTTTTTTCCTTTTTCTTTTTGATGAGATTGGCCAGAGGACTATCTATTTTATTAATCTTTTCAGAGAACCACCTCTTAGTCTTATTAACTTTTTGAAATATCTTTTTAGATTCTAATTGAGATATTTTTGCACCTATTTTGGTAATTTCTTTCTGTATGCTTCTTTTAGGATTGATTTGTTGTTGATTTTCTAGCATCTTAAGGTGTGTCATTAGGTCATTTATTTGGCTCTTCTCTACCTTATTGGTGAAGTCATTTAATGCTATAAATTTCCCTCTTAAAATTGGTTTTGCTGTATCCCATATATTTTGGTAGGATGTGTTTTCATCATCATTTAATTGCAGGAATTTTTAAAATTCCATTTTGATTTCATCAACAACCCATTGGTCATTCAGCAGTGTATTATTTAGTCTCCATGAGTTTGTAAGATTTCTGAAATTATACTTGCTATTGAGTTCCAATTTTATTCCATTGTGATCTGATAAGGAACAGGGGATAATTTCTACTTTTCTGCATTTGTTGAGGGAATTCTTATGGACGAGCATATGATCTATCTTGGAAAACATTCCATGCCTGTCAGCATTTGGCTCAGGCCCGGCTGAGGTCAAAGCCTTGCCCTGACACCAAGTAGGTATCAGGGACCCATGGAATTGGGTTGGTGCAGTGGCCAGAGCTGCCAAAGTAGGACCTCAGGTGACCTTCTGTTAAAAAACAGGAATGGGAAAGTTTATTGGGTTTCTCCCCAGATGAGGGGCAACCAGCAAGCAGCCCTTGATAAGTGCTAGCTGAGAGCCAGCATTATAGAGTTCTTCAGGCTCACGGATGGTACAGCTTTGCTTTTAAATCTACAGCAACACATGTTCCACTGGGCTGGAGGTCCAGTGGTCTTGACTCTCACAGCTTGCCTTCTCTATCTCCCTCCTTCCCAAGGATAGGAGGAATTGGGAGGCTCTTCATGAGTTGCTTGTAGGCTTCAGCGCTTTGTGGCCCCTGGTCTTGACTCACCAGCTCTTTATATGGTCTGTCTCAAGATTGGGGAGTGCTGGATCAAGGTGATGGGGTCTGGAAAGCAGGTGGAGAACAGTAGGGGTGAAGGTGGGGCCTAGGAACCTGTTCATATAGGCTTCTGGAAGGGGGTGTGTACTGGGAGCAGCCAATCAGGGTGAATTCCTTGACAGGTATGACAGTCTAACTGTCATACCTGCCAGGTGGGACAGTTATTTAAATAGGGTGATTTTGGGGTACAATTGGGATTGGTGGGTAAGGTGTGTAGGGGTCCAATAAGGTAGGGTACCTTAGGAGCCAATCAGGGGGATAGGGGGAGCCAATAAAGATAGAGGTGGTTGGGACAGGGTCAGGCTGGTCAGGGTCCATCTTTGGCCACTCAGTGGGAAGGGGGATAAAGGAGTGACTAGAGTGTGGCCTGAGGGTCAGCCAGAGGTCAGTCCCTCAGGCTGGTCAGAGAGACCCTAATTTGGGGGGGTGCTTTTTAGAAAATCCCCAACACATGTTGAGCTGAGAAGAATGTATATTCCTCATTGTGTTGATGGAATATTCTGTATATATCTTTGAGATCCAATTGGTTTAGGGTGGAGATTAGATTTATTATTTCTCTGTTGATTTTCTGTTTTGATGACCTGTCTCTTGGCAACAGTGGGTTATTGAAGTCTCCCACTATTATTATGTCTGGTCCAATAAAGTTCTTTATGTCTTGTAAAGTTTATCTTATAAAGGTAGGTGCCCCAGTATTTGGAGAGTATATATTTAGAAGCGCTGTTTGTTCCTGATCGACAGTCCCTTTTAATAATATGTAGTGTCCTTCTTTATCTATTCTAATTAGTTTTTGATTGAAAGTTAATCTATCTGATATTAAAATTGCAACACCTGCTTTTTTTATGTTTCTCTCCTACTTGGTATACTTTTTTCCAGTCCTTAATTCTCAGTCTATTGCAGTCTTTGTGAGTTAGATGGGTTTCTTGAATACTACATATTGAGGGTTTGTTTTTTCATCCAATTAGCTAGTCTCTGTCTCTTAATTGGTGAGTTAAGAACCTTTACATTAATAGTGATTATTGAGGAGTACCTATTGCTATACATCCAATCATTATACATTACTGGTTTATGAATCATGGTTGCTTAGTTCCTTTCTTGGTTTGTATTCATCTCAACTATTCAAGTCTTTGATTACCTATGGAGGATTGTCTGATCTTACCTGGATGTGGTAATTGATTTATAATCCTCTGTAGAGCTGGGTTGATCACTGCAAATTGTTTGTATGTGTCAATATCATGGAATGTCTTATACTCCTCATCTATTTTCAAAGATAACTTTGCTGGATATTGTAATACTGGCTGGAAGTTGTTCTTTTTTAGGGTGTGAATTATCTGTGTCCAAGCCTTTCTAGTTTTCAATGTTGATATGGAGAGGTCTGCGGTAATTTTAATGGGTTTTCCTTTGAAAGTTATCTGGGATTTCCCCCTTGCAGCTTTCAGAATAGCTTCTCTGGTTTCTAATGAAAGCATTTGAGCTATGATACATCTTGGGGATGGTCTATTTTGGTCTACTCTGGTTGGGGTCTTCAATGTTTCAGTTTTGTATGTATATAGATCCTGGATTATCTCTGGAAAATTTTCCTTGAGGATGTCATAAACTAGATTTCCTAGTTCTGTAGTGGACCTTTCCTCTCCTTCAGGGATACCCTGAATTCTTAAGTTTTGTTTTTTCATTCTGTCCGAGGCTTCAAAAGTCTTTTTAAATTCCTTCATCATTGTTTCCATTTCTGACTATACATATTTAATTTCTTGGATTCAGTTCTTGGAGTCTGAAATTCATAGCTCACCTTCATCCAGTCCTGATGAAAAGTATTCTTTTGCAGAGTTTAATTCATTTAGCTTGGTTTGCATGTCAGGGATTGTCATTTGATTTTTCCTAATCATTTCTAGCTGGGAGTAGAGAATGGACTCCAGATGAGATACATTTCTTTCAAGGATTCCAAAGATGCTGATGGTATTAGTTTTGATTTCTCCTAGCATATTAATGACCAAAACTCTGAATTCTGATTCAGAGATCTCTAGGAGTTGAGGTTCATTGGAGGTATTTATTGGGAGACTTTGGTCAGTGGAGTCTTCACATCCAGCCTGCTCCTTTGTGTTTCTTGTAGGCTTATTACTTTGCTTCCCCATTATATAGTCTGGGAATTAGGTTTCATCTCTCCCAAGTGTGCAGAACTTCTCCCTCTTTTATTCCTTTGAGTTGTGTGGTGATGAATCTCTGGCACATTATTTTCACTCCTCAGTCCCATATTTTACAGCTTCAGAACACTACACAAGGATTTGGTGCAGACTCTGAATTCAGTTCTGTCCCATTCAGATTCTCTCTGATGCCTGAGATCCCAGTCACTGATTTGTGTACTGGGTACAGCATGATTCCTTGGTTATCTAGTCTGTGGGGCTCTTACTTTGGTTCACCAGCCCTACTTGACTTGAAATGGGCTTAGTTTTTAATCAGATCTTGTAGGTTCAGTGGACCATCAGCTTGTGATACTCTTATCTGTGTCCTGAACTCTCCACTCCTCAGTTTCCCATTCTCCAATTCACTATTCTAATGGGGCTTGGGGCTAGGCAGGCAGCAGATTCTGTTTGTCTACTGGGGTATGAGGAGGGGGAGGATATGGGGAAAGAAGAAGGAGAAATAGGAGAGAGAACAGAGACTAATAGAAATTAAAATTAAAATTTAAATTAAAATTTAAAAATAAAATAGTTAACTAAAACAGAAACAAATATGTAGAAGAAAAAACATGCAGGCACACGCACACACACAGCAAAAAAAAAAAAATCATACACACACAAGAGAAACACCTGTATACCCTCACAAGAGGTATCTGAACAATGAAGTGAATAAAGGAGTAGTGTACACTGGAGAGCTCAGGGCACCGTGGTTTTCCCACTATCTGCAGCAGTCTTAAGTCTTCTGAGGAGGCCCTGTCTCTCTTGCTACAGGAAAAAGGCTTTTCCCTGCCAGGTCTCTTGTTAAAAGCAAGCTGGCTTAGGGGGCGGGGCTTCTGCACAGATTTCCTCTGCCAGGTAGATATGGTGGGTAGCCACACAGTCTCTCGGGCTGAAGTGGGTTATTGGGTGCTTTCAGAGATTGACTTGTGAAATATTTGGTCCCTATTATATCGTCAGAGAGGCTGTGCAACCTGTAGTGACCTTCCGGGAATTTTTCTTTCCCCATGGAGTTTGGGTATTGCAATCCCAACTCTGATATCATTGCCCCAATGCCTATGGAGGGAGCATATGGTGGTGGAAGTTAGATCTTATTGCCAGACTTTCTATCTACTCGCACATTCTGAATCCCATCGTGGTCTCGCCACTCCTGCCCTGTAGTGAGTGGGATGATATCTGACCACCCCCGGTGAATCTGCAGCCTGTCTGGCCATGTGGCAGTCATGCAGTGGGACAAAGAGCACTGCTGTGCTCCCTGTAGGACCATGGTCACGCTCTGTCTGAGTGGGACTCAGTCGCTTCTGCAGACCCTAGCCAATTCCATAGTGCAGTGAGATGATATTGAATCACCTCTGGTGTATCTGGGGTCCGAGTGCCCGTGTGCCTGTGTGTCTGTATGAAAGTCATGCAGTGTAACTGCCCCACCACAACAGGAGGGAGGGAGGTGGACTGCAGTTAGACTCTGGGCTGGCTCTGCCAGCGCACATTCCCCAGCCCCTACTGCATTCACGCCCCACACCCATGTCAGGATGGATGGGATGATAATGTCTCACCTCTGGTGGAACTGAGTCCTGCACTCCTGCGTGAGGCTTTTGGACCAGCATCTACTTGCCACCTACACTGGCAGCACCATGTAGAGACGGTCACTGAGCCTGATGTTTCAGACTAACTCACCAGTTCTCTGCGGAGGGTGCTGTCCATATCCTGCCGGCAGGGTGTTGGCGTGATGCCAAGGTTATACTTCGAGTAGGATGCAGGCACCTGTGGATGTGTGCATGGATTCTTCTCTGAGTTTTGGTGTTATGTGATCTGGGAAATGGTGACTCAGCTGCTGCTTTTTGTGTAGGTCTTCTCTGTTTATCTATTTTTACAGTGAGATTAATTTTTTTCCTGAGCTCTCATGATTGTGTATACCATTCTTCTCCTTTTGTGTGTAGTATTCCTTTAAGTATCTTCACCAGTGCTGGTAGTCATCACTCCTTGCTTTAGTTTATGCTTATCATGTAAGATCTTTATTTCTCCCTAGATTTTAAAGTATAGCTTTGTTGGGTATAATAATCTTAGTTGGCAGTTATTTTGTTTCAGGGCTTGAAATGCATCAGTACATGCTGTATTGGATTTTAAGGTTTCTGCTCACAGTTCTTTTGTTATTCTAATAGTTTTTTTTTTTGTTGTTATTACTAACTTGATGCTTCTCTCTTGCAGCTTAAACTATCATTTCCACTGTATGGGCTAGTGTTCTATGAAAGTTGAGCACTGAGCCAGTGAAGGGCTTGTTTTTAGCATCCGAGCTGCTTCTGTTTTAGAAGTTTCCCTTCTTTGCATATTATGAGCCACTGTTGGCCCCAGTTTTGCAGCCTGTGGGCTGGGAAAGTTCCCATGCATTCCACAGGCCTCTAGTCTGTGCACCTCTGGACAGCAAATATCCAAGCTGAGGTATGTTGCTCAAGTGCATCACAGAGTGGAGGAAGAAAACAGAGCATTGAGTTCTGCACTGGAGAGGGAGATCAAAGAGAACTGAGCACTCTGCCTGTTGGTCTCAGTACTTTCAGACCCTGCCCAGCAGTAATCTACTCTGTGAGAGGGAAGAGGCTGTGAAAATGAAGCAGTCCTCAGGAACTGGGCTCAGAGCACTCAGTCCCACCCAGCAGCAAGGCACATGCTACAGGGAGGTAGCTCTGGAGGCTGAGAAATTGCTAGCCGTGGGCTTGGAGGTCTCAGTCTCTGTAGTAATCCATAGGCAATGGGGCTCACTCCTTGACACAGAAGGTGGAGTCTCTAACCCTCCAGCCCTCCAGAGCCCAAGCTCCTGCAGTTTAAACTCCTCAGAGGGTCCACATCCAACCCCTTCCCTCTCCACAACTGCCTCTCATGGCTGTCTCCCATGTAGACACGGTGGCAGTCCACAGACTCCCTAATTTGGGACTATTCCCTGATTATGTGTCTCCCAAGTACCTCAGTTTCACACAATAGACCCCCTCTCAAGATGGCACCTGACTATAGCACTCTGAGATATGGGGAGTGATGCAATGGATTTCCTCTCCGGGGCTAGCCCGCCATGCAGGAGGAATCACTGTCAGATCAGATCCTTGCACTTGATTCAAAGCTTGGGAGAACTGTGGGTTTCTCCTATTGGTAGAACTGACCATCTGTTGTCACTATGGCTGCCTGGCTTACCTTGTGGTTTCTCCATGCTTTTTATCTGTTCTGTCACCTCTTTCTTGATTCTTGATGACCTTCCTCTCTTTCTCTCTTTGGAATTTAGTCTCTATTTTCTTACCCTGACTCTTTTCATTCATGGAATCACACAGAGGAAACTTTTAACCTGACATCTTACCCCTGGAAATCCCCTCCCATGGGATCATATGTCTATTTTTTTTTCATGAAATTGACTATAATCATCTTAAAAGTTGTCCCTATGTTTAATATATTTGGAATTGTCAACAGCTCAAATTGATACTTTGTAAATCATACTATTTTTAGTTAAGAAAACATTCTTTCTGTTGGTGCTGGTTTACCTAGTAAGTTTGAGAAAATCTAGTTCAGTGGGGAGTAGTTTAAATTCTAATTTTAATCCTGTTGAAATACTTTCTTAAATACTGCCTTTTAGTTTCCACTTATAGCAGCTTTAACAGAAAATTTTATAAGATGAAGTGTGTAAAATAAGTTATCTGTTCATAATTATTTTAAATGTTTCAATGAATGTTCAAGCTATAAAATTGTTTCTACTTCATCCCATTCAGGAACAGAATATAAATGTATCTAATTACATACTCAATGAATCAAGATATTCTACACCTGAGACTGATTCTTTCAAAGATAGTGACACATATTTTTACAAGTTTAATTTGTCACATAAATCACACATTGAGTTTAAATTTAGATTAAAATTATCTATTTACTCTGTGTGTGTTATGTGTGCGTCAGCATGTCTGTGTACATCCATCCATTTGTCTGCATTTCAGTTAGTCCCATAGAGAGAAGGAAAGAGTGTATGTGAATAAGTACAAAAGTGCAATAGTTAGTCAAATTTCTTAGGTGCGACATATTGTATTTACAAATTCATAATTAAAACTAATGTTCAAAGACATATTTCTAAAAGTCAATTAAATTTTAGATTGTAATTCTAGTAAGTGCATGCTAATATTTGTGCAGGGCTGGGATTTAGCTCAGTTGGTAAATTGATGCTCTGCAGTCTCTGAGGTCCTGGGTTCAATTCCCAGCATCACAAAAATGGGAGAAGGGCATGCAATCCACTCTCAAGGCAATCCTGAAACAATCAGCCATTGAAAACCCTATAAGTGTCATAATGAGTTGGACATGACTGGATAGCACCTAACAACAACAACAATATTTTATGTGCTTTATGACTAAAGCACACACTAACAGTCCTCTATCTTGCTAAGGCTCTTCATTCTTTTCCCTCCAAATTGACTTAGGATTTTCAGTTCATATTTTTATTTGTTTTATATCCCTTTTATTTATTTTTATTTTTTCAGTAGTGGGGGGTGGGGCTTGAACTCAGGGCCTCATTCTAGGCAAGTGCTCCACTAATGAGCTGTACCCCAGCCCTTTTTAAATTTTTTATTTTGAGACATAGTCTTGCTAAAGTTATGCAGGCTACCTCTGGCCTCAAACTTGTGATCCTCATGCCCCTGCCTCTGAAGTTACTGGGACGATTGGCATGTCCCATGGCATTTGACATGTTTCATATCCCCTTTAAGGAGTTGCTCTATTCAGTACTGCTGGCTGCTTAGTTGAGACTATCTTTCTTCTATATGGTTCTCTTCTCTGAAAGATGCTGCTCTGGTTCAATATTTTCTTTCTTCTGTGCCCATATATATATTTAGGGGAGGTGGTTCCCATAGCCAGCTCAGAGGGGGAAATCTTGATTAGTCAATTCCAGTTGTTCTCAACCCGGGGACATTTTTTGATTGTCACAATTCGGGAGGGTGCAAAAAGCTTCCAAGAACAAATTATCCAGTTTGAAATGTCCTTAGTGTTGAGGTTGATAATTCCTGATCTATTTTAAGCCAATCATGATGGGCGCCTTAAAACCACTATTCATTTAAGCATAAATATATGGTGTTTCTTGCCAATTAAATACAAAGGGAAATGTAGGGAAAGTTCTTTCTCATTAATAAAATGAATAAGTGTAAAGAAAATGGCCATTTCCCTCAATTGGACATAGCCATGTCTGGATATAGTATATGACAGCCACCTTGATATTGTGATATGGTTAGGAAAGACACAGCTGATGTACTTTAAGGCATCTGTTAGAAAGATAGAAAAGAGGGAGAGAGGAGAGAGAGAGAAAGGGAGTGGGAAGAAAGTAAAGGAATGTATGTGTTTAAATATCAGAATGACTGATGTAGCCAGCCTGAAACTATTGTATCTTTGGGCATATTATGTGTCAATTCTCTTCCTATCATTCAAGCTGCTTCAGATTTTCTGTAGCTTTTAGTCAGCAGTATCCTAATTGCTAAAATTATTTTATGTTTGCTTGTTTCATTTTTTCCATATATAATTTCATTAGTTTTATTCTTTTTGACATAATTACAGCTTTCTCATTTTTAATTTATTTTGTTTTACTAATTGACTGGTACTGTGTTTGTATATAATTATAGAGAGAGTGTACACTGATGATATTTGTTAATATATCTTAGTCTAGAATGTCTTTTGTTGCTCTCATGGGAAGCAGAGTTTGCTTTAATGTTGAATTATTTGTAATCCAATATATTCTAGATGTAGCAGTTCAGTGTTCTACTTGGTTAGTGCACACTGTCTTCTACTGTTCAGCCTGGAAGAAAGGTTTGGTTCCAGTCTTTCCTCCTGTGTTAGATTTTTTTTTCCTGCTCAGTTTCTTGTAGGATTCTTTGCTTATTCTTGAAATTAAAAAAAATTCATCAAGCTGTTGAAAGTATAAATTACTACTCCTTTCTTTTTCCTAGAAATCAATTTGTTTAATGTAAACACTCAAGTCTGTGTTCACTTTCTACATGTGCTTTTTTTTCTTATTATCTAGCTGATTATTGATTTTCATTCTGTTCAGCTTTGTTTTTCTGGAAAACTTATTTTGTGTGTATTGGAGATTTGTTATGATTATCTATGGATCTTGATAATTTTCATCTCTTTAGTCTCTTATTCAGAGCTCTGCATTTTTCAAGTTTGCTTTGTAACTGACTGACTTGATTCTTATTGTATGTCATTTATTCTTCATTTGCTTCCATTACAGTAAAAAAATTAGCAATCACAGTTTTCAGTTCTAAGCCTCTTTCCTGGTTTCAAATTATTTTCTGTTTATGACTATAGATCTTGTTTTTCTATGTGTATATTAAGATGCTTCTATAAGGGATGTGGCCAGCTATTGGAACTTGAAAATAACTTCAGATTCCTAAGCTAGCACCCTTGCCAGGTTTATATTGTGGGTGTCTTTGTAAATCCGACCTGTAGGAAGACTCCAGGCTTAATTGCACTTCCTGGAAATTCCAGCAGAATTAAAAATTTCTCCCCCATATTATCCCATGACTTACCCTTATTTTCAGTCCCCACTGCAAACTTGTTTTTGTTCGGGGTAGGGGAGATATCCTTTCTTTATGTCCCATAGGGTTTCATTGATATGTATTAAGACTATGGGCATATCTGTCCTCCCTTACTCTGGTCTTGCCTGCACTATCTTAGATAGACTCAGGTAGATATACTTTTCTGTCATTTACAAAAGGGACTGATATTTCCCCAATATATTCAAAGGGGAATTTAGATGCATGCAGGCTTTGGTTGCTATTTTGTACCAAAAGCTACTATTTGTCTCACTATACTGTGAATATAAAATGGGTTGGGTGACTTGCTCAAGCTCATAGTAACATGGGAGAGTCTAGTCTGTAAATTTAGACATTTTGAACACAAATTTTGTGTTCTTTCCACTATGGAAGGCAGTATATACAATAGTTTATAGTGAGGGTCTTAGTGGAATGAGAACACAGTTTCTAATCTGGAGGAGTGAGTGGTAGGCTAGAGTGGGGAGCTGTTTCTCTAGTGATAATTGGAAAAAAAACCAGCACACGAAAGGAGATTTTTCTTTTGACTTCATATGTCACAGTATGGCCACTGATTTTATTCCCTCACTTTCCTAATGCTTCTCTATCATTTTCATCATTGCCTTAATAGTTGTCATAACAGCTTTTACTTCTAGGAAGTGTGTGAGGAGCAATGTTCATGGGGCTACTTGCCCTCTGCATCTGTTCTCCAGTTGTTTGGTTCCAAATACTGGGTAACTGGGTTCAAATTTTAACTGGTAGCCAGTGTAACTTCAGACAAGTTATTCTTGTAAAGAGAAATGTTGGTAATGTTTCTCTTACAGAATTGTTATAAAGACAAATGTGAGAGGGCATGAAAAGTAACAGAAAGCAGACAGTACCTTCCCAGACATATGGGTCTTCTCTGGACCAGTCTTTCTTATAGTTACTAGATTCAAGACATACAATACAAGGGTCAAGTCGCTCTCATTTTTTTTAACAGAAAATAAATGAACATAAAAATGATGGTTGTTAATGAGGTGACAATAATTTATATGGGCTGGGATTTAGCTCAGTGGGTAGAGCACTGCGCTGTAGTCTCTGAGGTCCCCAGTTCAATTCCCAGCACCACAGAAATGGGAGAAGGGCCTGGCAATCCACTCCCAAGGCAATCCTGAAACAGCCATTAAAAACCCTATGAGGGTCGCTATGAGTCGGATACCAACTCAACGGCACCTAACAACAACAACAATTCTTATTTATTATATAACTAAGACCACTAAACAGGAAAGCTCTCTCAGCAATGGGATAAACTGATGATTTTGTAAAGGGGACACTTTTCTCAAGAAAAGAAGCAGGTAGGTAAAACATTTATAATTCAAAACATTTCAAGTACTAATTCCATTTTAATCTTAAAAAAGTTTGATTCCATTTTGTTCTTGTTTTTCTTATGCTAGTCAAATTTTTTTCTTATTCAAATTATCCTAGTCAATGTCTGTTGGCTTAGAGGGTCAGTTTATAACCCAAGGAGTCTAGTTGATTTGGAAACTTCACAGTGGCTGAGGTAAAAGATAACCTCTGTTTCTGACATTAGATGTCACTACAATCAAAGGATAACAAAGAAATGGGCGGTGGAGTGGAACTCGGACCTGACGGGGGAAAGGTACATGTTCAAATTGCGGCAATCAACACTCATGGGAGCAGCAGTCAAGAAATCAAAAGGTGCATTTTATTGGGGAAAGCAGTTGCAAAATGTGTTGAAAAGTTAAGATGCCACATTAAAGATGAAGGTGTGCCTGACTCATGCCAAGGTATTTTCAGTAGCATCATATGGTTGTAAAAGTTGGATGTTGAATAAGGGAGACAGGAAAAGAACTGATGTCTTTGAATTATTGTGCTGGAGATGCATATTGAATGTAATATGGACTGCCGAAAGAACCAACAGATCTGTCTGAGAAGAAGTGTAACCAAAGTGCTCCTTGGAAGCAAGGATGGCTAGACTGCCTCTTACCTATTTTGGTCATGTTGTTAGGAGGGACCAATTCCTGGAGAGGGATATCATATTTGGGAGTGTGGAGGGTCAATGAAAAAAAACATGAAAAGAAAGGAAAACCCTCAACTGGATGGATAGACACAGTGGCTACAAAAATGGGCCTAAACCTATAAAAGATTGTATGCCTGGCACATGTCGGGTCCATTGTGTGTGACTGGACCTTGACACGTGGAGAAAGGTAAGTGGGTGGAGGGGCAAGAAACACACAGCAGTCTCCAGTGGAGGGGGAAGAGAAGGAACTAACTTTATTAAGGAAGCTCAACTACATTTATAGTAAGCAAAAAGGGAAGTAACAGTCAATCATCCTGTTTGGAGCAATCAGTGAAGAGGTCACTCCTAGCACGCAGTAAGGTGCAATATGTTCTCAACTGTGACCATGCAGTGATCACGAGCATGGAAGCAGCAGTAGCCAATCATAACTTTTTCAAAACAACTTAGTTACCCACCTTAAGCAGTTCCATTTGGTGCCATTTTGCCTTTGTCCCTGATACCCGAAAGGCATGATGCCCTACAGCACAGAGTAGGGTTGCTGTGAGTTGGACCCAAATTGACCATACCTAATAACAACATAATTAGTTTGGGCAAGATCCACATATTTGAGAAGCAAAGTCCTTCATAAAGATTAGAATTCTGGCAATAGAAGCAACTTGCAAGTATCGCAACTGGTGGGTATAGTTAGTGAAATGTGGACTAATAAAAAGAGTGATCTGAATTTTTAGGTCAAAATTTCATGTGGAAAAACATGTTTGGCATGAGAAAATATCTTGATATCTGCTTTTTGTTAGTGGAAACACAGTACTAGTTAATTTTTTTTTTTTTTTTTTTTTTTTCTGAGACAGGGTTTCACTGTGTTGAACAGGTCTGGAACTTGCTATGTAGACCAGGCTGGCCTTGAACTCACATCAATCCTCCTGCCTCAGCCTCCTGAGTGCTGGGATTACAGGTGTGTGCCACCATAACTGGCTAATTATTTTTTGAGAGAAAAAGTCTCACCACAAGAAAAAATTGAGTATATAACTTTTTTGATTTGAGTTGATGGTACTATGATTGGTGGGTTGTACCGGATTAAATCACCTAGACTGTTCTCTTTCAGCTTCAGCTTCAACTTCACTATTCAACCACAATTTGCACAAACCTGCCAACATCTAGGACCAAAGAGGTGGTCAAAGGAAGAATAAATACCTAATTTTTCCCACTTTTCCTTATACTATCAACTTAAAACTATTTTATTTCTTGGATATTCTCTGACTTCTGCCCTTAGGAGTATGAGTGTATGCAAGGATAGGAGAATGACTGAGTTCTGGTGATTTGAGTGATTTAAGTGATCTTCAAGGAATCTTCATTGGAGGTCTTGTCCCTGGTTGTCATTTATGTTTGTTAAAATGTTGGTTCTGATTGGGAATTTAGCTCATAGGTAGATCACTTATGTTATAAGCACAAGGCTCTGTGTTCAGTTCTTAGCACCAGAAAAAAAAAAAAAAAAACAACATGTAGGTCAGCCACGGATGGCTACCAGAGCTGATCAATGGACAAATATTTGTCAAACAGGGCCTCATGTATGCTAGGCAAGTACCCTACTACTGAGCTGCACCATCATCCCCCAGTGGACAGATAAAGACTGAGGGTCAGGTATGTTTTTATCAATTTGAAGAGAAGTAGAATAAAACCTTGATCTATTGTAAACCTAAGGGAAGTAGTTAAAAGAGGCACAATGGGAAAAAGCAAAGGAAGAAGAAGATAGATTGAACAAATGGTGTTTGCACAGTACAAAAAGCAATTTAATAGGATTTAAAAGTGACTGATCCAAGTAAATGCAAGAGGAAACATGAGTGTATCAGAGGAAAGACCCAGCCTTGATACTGCAGAAAAGTGAGACCTTTTAAAATGATGTTTTTATAGCTGTCAGTGAGGTGGCAAATTGTCAAGTCAGGAGAATCCAGAGCTAAGGAAAGGCAAATCTTTGAAGAAGAGTGTATTACAAAGCACAAGTGGTTCCTGCTGGCCCACAGTGAAAGAAGCTTGAGAGAAACAGTGTTGGTCCACAAGGCCATTAGCCCCTTTTTGAAAAAGTACTTATGAGAAACAGGGGTCATCTATTCACAAGAGCTTGACACTGAGTTCCCCAATAGAATCCTCTGGCGACTGAGTTTTGAGGTAGTTGAAATACAAGAGTCAAAGTGTTGCTGGAAAGAAAGGAAAAAAATTTTTAAAAAATATATGGACTGATTGTTAAATATAGAGAAAGACATTTGGGAAATAAACAGGGATTAGCGGGGGTCATCACTGGAAATTGTGACTTTAAAAGAAAACTAGTACATTTCTGATGCCAATTTCTGACAAGATTTGGCAATGAAATTGTGTTCTCAGGTAAGGTGAATATAAAATCAGAGTAGTAGCACTTACTTCTTGGTAGGAGATTTCTCTAAGTCCAAGTTTATTTGGGTTTACAGATGGAAGACTAACATATATTGCAAAAACAAAAAATATGAAGCTTTTGTTTTCCCCTTCTACTTTCTTTTCCTAATTTTTTCTCTGCCATCATGTATGATTGGCTCCACACTTTGCATAGAGACAGTGGCAGGAAATCCAGTGTGAACCACCTCTCTTCCATGGCTCCCTTCTCACAGCCTCTGTGGATGTTGGATGCTGGGCAGGGACCCTTTGGCTCTGAACTGTGTCTCCATCATGGAGAGAATAGGCATGCTTACATCCACTTAGTTTCTTTCAAGAGTTCATTGACTTTATTTATTGTAGCATATTCAGCATTTGATAATCACTAGAATATGTTCCTTTTCAAAGTCCCTATTTTAAGATTCTGAACATTTTGGGGCTAAATATTTGGAGAAGGAGATTTGTGAAAAGTTGCATAAACTAGTGTAAACCTTGGCAGATATTATTATGTGAATTGAAATTAAGATGTTGGAATGTATTATGAAATTCAAAAAAGTCATTGACAGTCTACAACCCACAGCGATTTTAAGCTTTACTATGTTACACCAGCAATTTCCAGGAATCCAATGACTACTTAATATGAGGAATTATAGAACTGGCTAAAACTTTATCACAAATAGTAAAAATATATAATGTAACACATACTGTGGGTCCAAAAAGGTCCAGATCTTCTCTGTGGCTCTTGAGACCTGGTATCTTCATGATAACGTATTTAGATAGGATTGATGAAGCCAGGGAATTTGCTTACTCTAGAGTTTATTGTGGGGCTGGGATTTAGCTCAGTTGGTAGAGCACTGCGCTGCAGTCTCTAAGGTCCCAAGTTCAATTCCCAGCACCGCAAAAATGAGAGAAGGGCCTGGCAATCCACTCCCAAGGCAATTCCGAAAACAGCCATTGAAAACCCTATGAGGCTCGCTATGAGTCGGATACTGACTTGACGGCACCTAACAACAACAACAACAACAACAACAACAACAACAACAACAACAGAGTTTATTGAAAGGGGAAAGGGATGCGTGGTTGTTGCCTGTCATCTAGATGTGGGTTCTAATGGCAGGCACAAAGATTCTCTACCACTTGCATAAATGAGTCCAGGGAGAAAGAGCACTCACACAAGTTAGGCAAAGCAGATTTATTACAGATAGGCAATAAGATCACATGACTTAGGCTCCATGGAAAGCCCATCCCCCAAGGCTCAGGAAAGCTGTCTAGGACTGATGGTGTCATGTCTGCGGAGGCCCCCCATTATATTTCAGCCAAGGGACCTTGAAAGTATTTTATCATTGGTTTGATGCTTTGGGAGCCACTTGGTCACTGAGCTCAAGTGTTGCAGAATAGCTGGGGGTATTCTGCCCAGTTCCTCCTGTTTTTTTTTTTTTTCTTTTTTTCCAGAATAGTGCATTCTCAGAACATTCTACAATTATTCTGAGGATGAACAGTGGGGGAGGAAAGAGTGGGTTAGTCAGGGCCACAGGTGGACTTGTCTTCCTATAGCAGGGACACTTGTATTCCTGCTGGGAACTGCCAAAACAAGTATAGCAACAGGCTGTCAGAATAAGCCCAAATACTTAAGGGTCGAGGAAACAGTTGCAGGGATTGAGGGTGTAGCTTAGTGGTACAGTGTGCACTTAGCATGGGCAAAACCCTGAGTTTTATTTACATACAGAAGGGAGGAAGGGAGATGTTGCCACTGGGCTGCACAGCATGGAGAAGTGTCTGTTGTATCAGGAGAAAATTGCCATTGATGGTTGCCTCTGAAGAGCCTGTGAAGTTTTCCTTATGAGGCAGATTTGGCCCTAACTTTTGCCAGAGCCAAAGAACTTAAAATAACATCATGTCAGGTAAGATATTTCTCATCCACTTTCCATACTTTGCTCTTTCTCACCCCACCCACACCCAGCCTGGCCACCTGGCTTAGACAGAAACAACTGACTCAGAAGTAGGAGCAGCCTGTGGAAGGAGGAGGCACCAGGGGGAGTAGGACAGAGGGTCTCTTTATGCCTCTTTCTCCCACTGCTGGCTTGGTTTGAAGCCAGTTTGAGCCAGGGGAAAGCATAAGGTTTGGATGTTATTTTGGATAGAAAGTGTTAATTTTTGAAATTTGTCTGTCTGCACTTTCCAACATACGTCGAATTGTGTATTACCCAAGAGTGAGCAGGAAAAGCGCAGGGCTTGCTGTTTCTCCAGGGGCGAGGAAGGATGACTCTCACTGAACACATTTGAAAGGGTGGCAAAAAGCAAAAATAAGTTGTGTTTTGAGTATAACATCATGAACTCTGCTTGGTGAACATTCCAAAAAGAGTATTGAAGGGAAGAAAACTGATGGCCCATGATGTGATGGGTGGGAAGGGGAGCATGAGGAAGACATGAACGAGAAGCTCAGCTTTTGCATGCCAGGCCCTCTGTATTTGCTGTGTCCTTGCGTTTCCTCCATGTGACTTGTGTGATCTGTCATCCAGAGGAGGGATAGTCTGCCCTGGGAAAGCCTGAGAGAGGCTTTTCTCATTTTGGTCTGTCCTGATTTGCTATTGAAAAGGTAAAATGTCCAGGGCTGATGTTTAGACATTCAGCCCTGGCTGTTGGTAGAGGGAATCATTGGCTTTTGTATTATGCTAGAGAAACATCTGGCTCACTAAGGTCTATTTATTTTTCTTTTTTTACTTTTTTCTTTTTTTTTTTTTTTTTGTGGTACTGGGGTTGGACCCAGGGCCTCGTGCTTGCATGCTCTGCAAGTGCTGGACCACTGAGCTGCATCCCCAGCCCACTTTTTACTTTTTGAGACAGGGTCTCGCTAAGTTACGCAGACTGCCTCTGGTCTTAAACTTGCCATCCTCCTGCCTCCGCCTCCTAAGCCACTGGGATTACAGGCGTGTGCCACTGTGCTGGGCTAGGTCTATTTTTTAAGTGCCTGGGAATAAAACCTTTTTGAGCTTACCAAAATAGTGTTCATGTACTCAAAGTATCCTTTCACTCTTGAAGGGTGATGGAATTCAATGGTAATGGGAATTGGAGTGGTGGGGTCCGAGGGCCCTCAATTTACCTTCACTTTAGAGATGGCCAGCAATTTCTTTAGAGAGAAGGAAAAACTCTCATACAAATTTATTTTTTTAAACCAGATAATTTTTATAAATTATCACCTCGAATTTGTCTATCAGATTTAGAATGCTTACTTCCATGCCTTACTTTTATTTCCCCCAGTTTTGCATTATATAAACTTTTTGTTCAGAATAGGGTCAAAACAGGCAAATTCCTGATTTTTCCCTTTAACAGTTCAGAAAAATATCTGGTCATGAAAAGGTCAAATTTCAGATATGCAAATAACGTTCTTCTTTTCCCTTCTTCACTGCTAGGCAGACTGTCTCATTAGTTTAGCTTACTTTTTTTCACACAGCACATGGTATTTGTTGCACGTCTGTATTCCTTTCATTCTGAATGCCTGGATGCTATTTGAGGTCTGGGTCCTGAATGGATTGACTACGGGGTATATCTCCTTTCATTTCAAACTTTCCCCCAAGAGAAATAAGGTCATATTGTTTTAATCTTTAAACAAATTCTGAATTTAAGGGGTATTTAGGAGTTAAGAGAAATTAGCTTTTCAAAAATGTCATCTGTATATTCAGTGGCTTAAGATTATCTGGCACAACATTCATCTTGGAAACTTGTCCTTGAGATGTCTTGTACAGAATGCTGCAGATGTTATCATATAAATAATAATTATGTAATCTCATGGAAAATGGACACAGATTGAGAAGAATGAGAATTCAGTGAGAGATTCCCTGCCGAGAGCCTAAAGTACTGGGTCAGGGAGAGGATTCTCCTCCAGTTCAAACTAACAGCAGCTAATAGCCTGATCTACATATTTCTTATCTTTAGTCTTCATATCATCTCTTAGTCCAGCATGAAAGGTGGATCCCTGAAGAGAAGCTGAAGAGAATCTTTTAAAAACAAACAATTTTTCTCTTTTGGGTTTGGCCAAACTGTAAATAAACCACTTTCTTTCATCAATTTCTGTTTTAAAATTTCACTGCTGTGGCAGGCAGCCTTTAGACCCTAGTGCTTGGTGACAAAGATACCATAATACCATGGCTGTTTGTGTGCCTTAGGGGTAATGTGCTAAAGACATGAGCTTTATGGCTCATGAAGAAGCCAGACCTGCTTTTGGGTCCTATTTTTCTTCCTTACAGAGATGTGTGACTTGGGCAAAGAATATAGCCTAACTAAGTCTTATTTTTCTTCTTTGAAAAGTGGAAATAATATTGAGTTTGTGAGGATTAAGTAAGTAGTTGTATGCAAAGATGCAATAACATGCCTGTCTATAAGCAAATCCCCAATCCATGTTAGTTAATGTTAGTAATTTGATTTTCAATGCTGGGAACCAAACCCAGGGCTTTGTGAAAGCTAGGCAAGTGCTCTACCACTGAGCTACACCCTCAGTGCATTCTGTTTTACAAGCTGTTCCTATGAGATAATTGGGCTGGGATTTAGCTCAGTGGGTAGAGCGCTGCGTTGCAGTCTCTGAGGTCCCGAGTTCAACTCCCAGCACCACACAAATGGGAGAAGGGCCTGGAAATCCACTCCCAAGGCAATCCCAAAACAGTCAGCCATTGAAAACCCTAGAAGGTCGCTATGAGTCGGATACCCACTCAACAGCACACAACAACAACAATGAGATAATTGAGTTAAATTTCTTAGAATTTCAAAATTACGGAAGTTTTCAATACCAAGAATAGTGACATTTATTCCAAATAGGAAATTGAATAAAAGAATTAATTTTTTCCAAATGTTCCATGTAATACAGCAATGACAGAAAATTGCTATTGTCATCTTTTTAATTTCAAAGATATGTTAGCAGCGCCATCTGCTGATTGCAAGAAAAAAATACTTCTGGAATATTTTAGTAAGGGAGAAATGCAGTGAAGTTTCCTTTTGTATCTTTTTTTGTCAGCAAGGATGGACCAATCTATTATTTGTTTCACTTAGGGAATTTAATTTTTTTATTGAAAAATAGAATTTAGTGAAAACAACAATAACTCAATGAATTCAATTCATTAAAAAATTGTTGTTGTCAGTATTGGCATGTGATGAAGACAGCTTAAAATACTGTTAAATTAACATTCCCCAAAATGTTGAATTTAAAATCATGTTACATTAAAAAATAAAGCCAATTACTGTTATAAAGGTATCAGTTTATACTAATTTACTTATTAAACTGTTAAATAAGAATCCCACATGCAAACCAATCATCTGATAAGTAAAAATCAAATCATGTATTTTTAAAAATGTTCTCACTTGAGCAAAATACAGTAGAAGGTAAAAGAAATAAAAGAAATGAAAACAAGCAAAAGCTATCTAATTTACACTGACTTGTCCTACTGAGAAATGCTATAGCCTAATCAGGTAACTTTAGATTTTTAAAATAAAATCTGCACTTCAAAATAATAGAAAAACTGTTTATAATATTTTAATGCCTAACCAAAGGACCACATAATGACATTAAATATTCTACCCTCTTTTTGTTGTTGTTGTTAGGTGCTGTCAAGTCAGTATCTGACTCATAGTGACCCTCATAGGGTTTTCAATGGCTGACTGTTTTGAGATTGCCTTGGGAGTGGATTGCCAGGCCCTTCTCCCATTTTTGTGGTGCTGGAAATTGAACTCAGGACCTCAGAGACGGCAGTGCAGTGCTCTACCAACTAAGCTAAATCCCAGCCCTACCCTCTTTTAGTTGCCCCTTAATTGCCAATAATAAGGGCAACCTTGAAACTTAAGTTTAAAAATATCTCATTCCCTAATAAATATTTTCATATATAAAGGCTATGCTAAATATGAAAATATTAAACAAAGAAATTCATTTAAATTTTTTGAAAAGCTTGGTAATATATACTTATGATAATATTTTGAAGTATCAATCACTATTGTTAAACAAATAATTCCTTAATGGTGTTATCATTACTGTATTAATCTACTTAATGACTGATCATTACAAAGGATTAACTTACCTTGATAGCATATTAAAATTGTGAAATGACAGGCCTGCACGAGCCTAAATTTTCATTCACATTTCTTACTTACCAAAATTAGTTCAAGATCAGATTAATTAGGACATACAGTGTTGATTGGCTTTTAGTCCATATTATAAAAGAAGCTATACATTTTCTCCCATGTGTCTGTCACCTTGTGGTGTTGCTGGAGGCTTGTGTGTTGCTGCAATGCTGGAAGTTATGCCACCAGTACTATAGATACCAGCAGGGTCACCCATGGTGGACAGGTTTCAGTTGAGCTTCCAGACTAGGACAGACTAAGAAAAAGGACCCAGCAGCCCATCCCTGAAACAGTCATTGAAAACCCTATGAATAGCAGAGAAGCACTATCAAATATAGTGCCAGAAAAATGAGCCGCCCCCCCAGGTGGGAAGGCATTCAAAAGATGACTGGGGAAGAGTTGCCTCCTTAAAGTAGAATCAACCTTAATGATGGGAAAAGAGTAAAGCCCCCAGGAGCTCCATTTGCTAATGTGGCATGACTCAAAATGAGAAGGAACAACTGTAAACATGCATTAATAATTGGCATGTGAAATGTATGTAGTATGAATCTAGGAATATTAGAAATTGTCAAAAGGGAAACACACTGCATAAACAACATTCTAGGCATCAGTGAGTTAAAATGGACTGGCATGGGCCATTTTCAATCAGATAATCAGATGGTCTACTATGCAGAGAATGACAGCTTAAAGAGAATTGGAGTTGCATTTGTCATCAAAAATATATCTCAAGATCTGTTCTGAAGTACAATACTGTCAGTAATAGAGTAATATCCATACACCTACAAGGAAGGCCAGTTAATAACACCACTATTCAAATTTATGCACCCACTATTAAGGCCACAAATGAAGATAGGGAAAATTTTTACCAGCTTCTGCAATCTGAAATAGATTGAACAAGCAATCTAGGTGCACTGATAATTATTGGTGACTGGAATGCAAAAGTGGAAACAAAGAAGAAGGCCCAGTAGTTGGAAAATATGTCCCTGGTGACAGAAACAATGCTGGAGACCTCATCATAAAATTTTGTCAGACCAATGACCATTTCATTGCAAATATATTTTTTCACCAACATAAACAGTAACTATATGCATGGAATTTACCAGATGGAACATATACAAACCAAATTGACTACATTTGTGGAAAGAGACAATGGAAAAGCTCACTATCAAAAGTCAGAACAAGACCAGGGGCTGATTGTGGGCCAGACCATCAACTACTCAGATACAGGTTCAAACTGAAACAGAAGAAAATTAGAACAAGTGTACAAGAGCCAAGGTATGACCTTGAGTATATCCCATCTGAGTTCACAGCCCACTTCAACAGATTTGATGTATTAGACACAAATAATTGAAGACCAGACAAGTTGTGGCATGATATCAAAGATCTCATTTATGAGGAAAGTAAAAAGTTATTAAAAAGACAGGAAAAAAGAAAAGACCAAATTATATGTCAAAAGAGACTCTGAAACTTGCCCTTGAACATCCAGCAGCTAAAGTGAAAGGAAGGTATGGTGAAGTGAAGGAACTAAACAGAAGACTTCAAAATGCAGCTTAAGAAGACAGAATCAAATATTATAATGACATATGCAAAGACCAGGAGATGGAAAACCAAAAGGGAAGCACAAACTATGTTTTTCTCAAGCTTAAGGAATTGAAGAAAAAATTCATTCCTTAAGTGGCAGTAGTGAAGGATTCTACAGGGAAAATATTAAACAATGCAGGAAACATCAAAAGAAGACAGAAAGAATACTGAGTCATTATACCAAAAAGCATTGGTGGATGACCAACTATCTCAAGAGGTTACATGTGATCAGGAATCAATGGCACTGGAGGAAGAAGGGGAACCTGCCTTGAAGGAATTGGTGAAACATAAGACTCCAGAAATTGATGGAATACCAATAGAGAGGTTTCAACAAACAGATGCAACACTGGAGGTGCTAATATGTTTATGCCAAGAAATTTGGAAAACAGGGTCCTGGCCACCTGACTGGAAGAAATCCATATTTGTGCCTATTCCCAAGAAAGAAGATCTAACTGAATATGGAAATTATTGAACAATATCATTAATTCACACACAAGTAAAATTTCGCTAAAGATCATTCAAAAGTGACTGCAGCAGTACATAGATACGGAACTGCCTGGAAATCAAGCTGGATTCAGAAGAGGACATGGAACACGGGACATTATTACTGATGTCTTATGGATATTAGCTGAAAGCAGAGAATACCAGAAAGATGTTTATCTATGTTTTATTGACTATACAAAGGCATTTGATTGTGTGAGTTATAACAAATTATGGGTAGCATTGTGGAGAATGGGAATACCAGAGCACTTAATTGTACTCACGGAGCAGGAGGCATTTGTTCAAACAGAACAAGGAAATACTGCTTGGTTTAAAGTTAAGAAAGTGGTGTGTCAGAGTTGTATCCTTTTACCATATCCCTTCAATCTCTATGCTGAGCAAGCAGTGAGAGAAACTGGACTTCATGAAGAAGAACATGGCATCCAGATTAGAGGTAGACTCATTAACAACCTGTATTATGTAGAAGACATAACTCTGCTTGCTGAAAGTAATGATTTGAAACATTTACTGATGAAGATCAAAGAACACAGCCTTCAGTATTGATTATGCCTCAACATCAAAAAACAAAGGTCCTTGCAATTGAGTCAGCAAGCAACTTCATGATTAATGGAGAAAAGTTTGAGGTTGTCCAGGATGTTGCTTTACTTGGTTCTACAATTAATACCCATAGAAGCGGTTGTCAAGAAATCAAAAGATGCATTGCATTCAGAAAAGCTGTTGTAAAAGACTTCTTTAGTGTGTTGAATTATAAAAATGTCACATTGAAGACAAAGGTATGCCTGACTCATCCCATGGTATTTTCAGTCTCATCATATGGTTATTGCCTGCAGCTGTACCATTGTGGCGTCCAATCCTGTCAGACCTCAGAAGCTAAGCAGGGTTGGGCCTGGTTAGTACTTGGGTGGGAGATCATCTTGGAACACCAGGTGCTATAGGCTTGGGAGAAGGACCCGGAAACCCAGTTCCCAAAAAACAATCACCCATTTAAAGCCCTATGAATAGCAGAGAAGCACAATAATAGTGTTTCCTCTGTTTTACATAGGGTTGATATGAGTCGGACATTGACTTGATGGAACCTTACAATAAGAACAACAATGTATGGTTATAAAAGCTGGATGTTGAATAAGGGAGATAGGAAAAGAATTGATGCTTTTGAATTATGGTATTGGAGACAAATATTGAATATACCATGGGCTGCAAAAAGGACCAACATATCTGTCCTACTAGAAGTATAAACATAGTGTTCCTTGGAAATAAGGATAGCTAGAGTATGTCTTCTGTATTTTGGACATGTTGTCTGGAGGAACAGATCACTGGAGAAGGACATTGTGTTTGGAAGAGTGGTGTCAGTGAAAAAAAAAGGAAGATCCTCAACTAGATAGATTGATAGAGTGTCTGCAATAATGAGCTTAAACATAAAAAAGATTATGTGCCTGGCACAGAGTTGGGTAGTGTTTTGTTCTGCTGTACTTAGGTTTACTCTGAGTTGGATTCATATCAACAGCACCTAACAACAAAAATACATTTTATTTATAAGTTTATGAATCATACTATAGTTTTAGTTTATCTATAGGTTTTATTAAAGGCACTGTAAGTTTTAGCTGAAAAGGCTAAAATTCATTTGAAATGAATTCAAGAGCTGACTCTGAGAAATGTCTGTGTGGTGTATATCCTAGACTGGACCTTTGGTAGAAAAGGAATACTCTAAGTCCCAAAACCACTTGGAGCCAGGGCAGGATTAGGGGTATCTACTATATCTGCTAGCAGAACAATACATTGAAATGGTATGTGTGTGTATATATATGTTTTCTATTATATAGTTATATGTACATATAGGTATATGAACCATATTATGTACACACCATTGGTTTTTATATAATATTGATTTGCATATATGTATATATATATCACTTACATGTATATCATGTACATAACTTATGGTTATGCTAGCAGATATATCCATGTCTATTTCAATATACTTATATGTATACTGGCGAATGAGCATGTCACATGAAATACATTTCTCACAATCTTTTGTGTTGTGGTAAAAGTCACATAACAAAATTCAACATTTTAATCATTTTAAAATTTATAATTCAGTAGGATTTAGTACAATCATGATGTTGTGTAATCATCACTATTACCTAGTTCTAGAACATTTTTACCACTCCAATAGGAAACCCTGTGCCAACTAAACAGTTACTTGCCATTATCTCCCAACCACTGGCAAGCACACATCTGCTTTCTGTCTCTATCAATGTGTCTGTTATGACTCTTTCATACAAATGGAATCACACATTGTGTAGCCTTTTATGATTGGCTTCTTTCACAGAGCATAATTTTTTCTAGGTTTATTTATGATGCAACATGTGTCAGTTTTTCATCCTTTTCTATGGATAAGAAATATTCTATTGTATGAATATGCCAAAATTCATTTATCCACACATTTGTTCATGGATTTTTTTTCATTTCCACTTATTGGGCTATTGTGATTAGTCCCACCAGGAACACTTGTGTGCAAGTTTTGTTTTCATATTTCTTATTTAAAATTTTTTGAGTATACACCTGGGATTAGAATTGCTGAGCCATATGCTAATTCAATGTATAACTTATTGAGGAATAATCAAATGCTTTTCCATTTTACAATGCCACTTGTAATACAAGAGTGTCCAATATCACCATGTCTTCATTTCCAATGCTTTTTTGAGTATAGCTGTCCTCAAAACGTATGGGGTAGTCTCTTACTGAAGTTTCAGTTTATATTTCACTGATGTCTAATGACATTGAACATAGTTGCTTGAGCTTGTTGATCATTTGTATATTTTTTAGACACATGTATATTCAAGTCCTTTGCCCTGATGATTTTTAAAATTATGATTTAAAGGATGAGACTAGGGCAGAGAGATTCATGATTAGGCTCTGCAAGATTGTGAAAAACAGAACCTCCTCAGGTTATCTCAGGTAGGGGCAGATTATTGTAAATCTTTGTGGGGAAATAAGGAAGCCCAGGAGCAGTCTCAGCAACTATACAGCTGGGTCTCCTGAAGTCTTAGAGTACAGTTTACTATTGTTTATCCTCTCAAGGTTATTTAGGGCCCTCTACAAGGGAACATATGAGAAAAGAATGTGGCAATTCATTTCTGAGGCAATCCCCAAAGAGTCGGCCATTGAAAACCCTATGAGGGTCGATATGAGTTGGACATGACTCGACAGCACCTAACAACCAATCAATGCTAAGCGGCCATTGTCACTATGGGAACCCAGGGAAACATGGTAACTTGTCCTCAGGAAGCTGATGTCCACTGCTCCCTCTTCTACTGACTTGGTTTGTCTCTCAGCTTTTTTCTCTACCATCATCTTCTCTACCCTCTTAGTGTCTTGTACTTAGAAGTCTCTGGGAGATGATCTGACCCCTTTGGTTGGTCACTGTCCATAATGGAGCATCTCCTAGCACAGGCTTCTTGCACCAGGAGTTCATAACCTCAGGCCTCCCCCAAGCGGTCCAATCCAAGTAAGCCAGGCCAATCCACAGTTTATCTGTGAGGAGCTAACCAAATTCTGTGCTTTTATGGGTCATTTAATGTTTCAAATTGTCATAAATTTACAAATGTATCTGTTTGTTTTTGTTTTTTTCTGTTGATACTATAATAAATTGCCATATACTTAGTGGCTAAGAACAATGCAGATTTCTCAGTTTATAGTTCTGGAAGTAAGAAGTCTGACTTGAGTTGTAGGGAGTTCAACTCAAAAGTGTTGGAAGATCTGGTTCCTTCTGGAGGCTCTAGGGCAAAATATGTTCTTCTGTTCATCCAGTGTTTAGAGGCTGATGTCTTGCTTGGAGTGTGATTGGCTCCTCCCAAACTCTGCTTCCATCATCATGGTTGCCTTCTCCTCTGTTTAAATTCCTGTGGTCATCTTACATGGACCCTTGTTGTTACACTGACCCCACCTGGATAATCCAGGCCAGTCTCCTTGTCACAAGATCCTAACCACATTGCAAAGCCACATTACCATGTAAGGTAACATCTATGGCTCTGGGGATTAGGAAGAGACATCTTTGAGGGGAGTTATTAGTCTACCACAGGGACACAGTAAAGAAAACTAGACAGTTTACACCATAGGGTTTTAGTTTTAAGCATGATGTGGAACAATTCAGAAAAGTGAATGTAATTGTAAGTTTCTGGTATTCATTTTAGCATTTTATTTGCCAGATTGTGTTTTGCAAACAGAGCTGTTGCCTTAATGTTAACATCTTGGAAATGAGCCATGAAAAGTCGAGCACAGACTAAGTATTGCTTGGTAAAATTAATGAAGTGGATTACTCACAGGAATTAAACAGTTCTAAAAGTAATTAGGCTACTTCAGGGGTTCTTTATAGCGTGTGGATTCATTAATATTTAACAAATCATGCTGCAGAAGGCACAATGTTTTCTCTAGACAGAAGATGGGTGGAAGATCCACCTCTCTTTCCTGAAGATGTATGTACTCTGAGGTCTCGGAAGTGACCTTCACACTCGATTTGTTTCTGAAGTGCATTGTCTCCAAAATGATTTGCCTTTTTATCAGATGGGCCAAGCCCCCAGGCCATAAAGAGATGGGGTCAAATTGTACCACAGTCCATAGGCATTAGACTGGTTAGACCTTTTCTAAAGCCAACATCCCTTGCAGAAATGGGGTGGGGCACTACCTGTACAAGGGAGATTAAAACATGTCACTCTTTTTTCTGTTTGTTTAAATATTTGCCTAGGGAGTAGGCAGGAAATGAGTTTTGCTTGACATATCTTATAAGTTCAAAGTGTTTCTCCAGTGAAGGACTAATTTTTGCTTATATATCATCCAGGCCCCACTTCTGAGACATATAGGACTTCTGGCTTTATAGAAATGTTTTCTTGTTCTCTCTCTCTCGTGTTCTCATTCTCCCCTACCCTGTCCCTCCCTCTCTCCCTCTCTCCTCCCCCTTCTCCTCCTCTGCCCCCTCCTTTTCCCAAACTGATCATATTTGTCCTTCCGCATCTCCACCTATCTAATGCCAAACCTGTACATGTGGACCCTGTTCCTACCCACTTTAATGGGAGAAATGGCCAGAGACTCACTTTGGTCTCTAATCCCAGTCTCTGAGAGCAAATGCATCTTAATAGCTTTGACCTGCCTATAGTCTGAATATGTCTTGTAACGTCAGCATTTTTTCTCTTTCCCCAGCTGTGATTCATTTCTCCAAGCAACACAACTCCCTCCTGAGACATTCTCAGCTCATCCTTCGCATCACCCCAAAAGTGTCTGAGCTAGTTTTTCATGGAATGTTATAGGTCTGTTCCCAAGCTGAGTTCAAATTACCATTTCTAGTGGTCTTTCTGTTTCTATCCTCGCTTCTACCTCTTTTGAGATTCAAAGCCTTTTAGTCAGAACCCAGGTTCAGGGTATATAGACTTTCATGTCCTCTTAGTTTCTGTGTGATTAATGTGGGTTCTCATACCCAGCCCAAGAGTAGGAGCTCTGTTTAAGCCCATCACTTTCTCCATCCCATTACAGTCTGTGAGACGTGATGGCAGGGTCATGGTAGTTTATAAATTTCTATTGGAAATAGGCCAGCACAGATGTCTGCAGTGACTGGCTCCCTCACACATGAACATAGCTTTGTTGTTGTTGTTGTTAGGTGCCATCGAGTTGGTATCCAACACATAGCAACCCTCATAGGGTTTTCAATGGCTGACTGTTTCGGGATTGCCTTGGGAGTGGACTGCCAGGCCCTTCTCGCATTTTTGTGGGGCTGGGAATTGAACTCGGGACCTCAGAGACTGCAGCGCAGTGCTCTATCAACTGAGCTACATCCCAGCCCCGAACATAGCTTTACTGCTGCCATAATTTGGGATCCAGTCTTTAGCTCTGAAATGTCAGAAGTTTGGCATTGTCCTTGGAGCTGAACTTGAGGGGACTGGTTGACAAACAAAACTCATGAAAGATATACATGTAAAAGCAGAACACCAGTTTATTACTTTACCATGAGAGAAAAAAATTTAGTTTTCAATAAGGCGGGTTAAGACAATGACTTCACCATCAGACCAGAGGTACCTCTGAGCATGTTAATAACTTCTGTAGGTCTTGCCTTGGTGTAGGCTGGTAAAATGGGAATAAGTATGTTTTTGTTGTTGTTGTTAGGTGCCGTCGAGTTGGTATCCGACTCATAGAGACCCTTATAGAGTTTTCAATGGCTGAGTGCTTCGGGATTGCCTTGGGAGTGGATTGCCAGGCCCTTCTCCCATTTTTGCGGTGCTGGAAATTGAACTCGGGGCCCCAGAGACTGCAGCGCAGTGCTGTACCCACTGAGCTAAATCCCAGCCCAGGGAATAAGTATAATAACTACATAATGGAAATTGTGTGCAGAATGAGGGAAGGCAAGCAAAGTGCTCGGTGGAGATAAATGGAGTTGCTCATATCATGATCATTTATATTGTTTTATGATTGAAAAAACTGAGGCTGAGAATATTGATTAACTCCCAAGTGGCAGAATTGAGCTGGAACCAGGTTTTCTGATCCTGTGTTTCTGGGTCTCAGCAGTTAGCTTTGTACTGAGTGTTCTAGATACTGTCCAGAGCTGCTTGTGGTTACCCATTGCACTTCACCTTACAAAGTGCAAACCTACCTCATAGACCTGAGTTTTACCCAGTCTGGAAGAAGAAGTTCCGAAATTTCTATCTCTTTTGAATCGTTTTGCTACAAAATATAAAATCTTCAGGCAATCTGCCTTTGTATATGACATATTTTTTTCCTAGTTCAATATTTTAAAAAGATGTATAGCACCCAATGTCTAAATTCACTGATAGTTTCAGAAATCCTTAAGTCTCTCTTCTATATTGCCTTTGAACCAACTGTCCTTATACGCATTCTTCTTTAAGGTATGACTTTAAAGTATGACTTTTGTGCATGTTACACCTTTTCTATTGTTTTTTCTTTCTCCACTAATGATTGCATGCAAACAAAATTTGTAATGTAAAGCCTGGCATGGTGGCTATAATCCCATCACTTGGGAGGCTGCAGCAGGAGGATCGATATGATTTCAAGGCCAACCTGGTCTACATAGTGAGTTCCAGGCCAGCCTAGGCTACACAGTGAGACCCTGTCTCAGAAAAGCAAAGCCAATCCAACCAACCAAACAAGCAAAAAAGCAAAATGACCCAGAATGTAGAAAGTCTTTTCTAAACCTACTTTTTCTTAAAAAAATCATCTAATTATGTTTTCATGTTTCTGTAGGGTCTCTTAGGTGCTCTGGCTTTGATTTTTACAGTCAATGACTATTCGAGAAGGTGGCAGTGGACAACAGCAGGAAGGTAACTTGGGTTACATTTTAGATATTTGTTTCTCCTCCCAGCTCCAGCTCTGCCAGACCTGTAGCAAATCATTGTCTCCCTTTGTTGCCAGTTTCTTTTGGGTTAAGGAATGACATTGGCTTTACCCATTTTCTAGCATTCTTGGGAGAAATAAATGAAACACCATATTGTTTTGAAAACAATAAAATAAATGCAAATTTTTGCAGAGTGAATCGACCTGCCTGGATGTAGTCCATAGTTTTAGCCACTAATAAATCTTTAATCTTTCTGAGACAATAATCACAGGTTCCCTAATTTTAAATGGGGTGATATGTCACTTTATATTAGTGCATATTTGTAAGATTCAAATGAAAGGGACAAAATGACCTGAAAGTGTTCTCTTTTTTTTTCTGTCTTTATTGGTAAATGTTGGTGGGGTATAGAGTAATACAGCATTGGCTTTTTCCATTATGCACCAGTTACATCACTTTTGGTTACACTTTTATCGCCTTACAAAGTTTATGGAACCTTTTGACAATATGTAGTAAAACTCAGATGCATGTTTGGGTTCTATCCCCCTATTTTTCCTATGTACTGATGAAATTGCATCATTTACATTGAGATTATCCTCTCCCCCTTTATCCCTCTACATTGATTCTCCTCCCCATCCCACCTTCTGCAATCTTCATTTCTCTTTGGTAGTCCTGAAAGTGTTCTGTAAGCTGCAGAACACTACATGAATGCAAAGGTGACATCAGAGGACTCTGTGCTTCCTGGCTCTGCCATCAGGCAATTTGACACCTGTCAGGACTCCAGTTCTTCATCTGGGACTTTATAGATCTTTTAATCACTGCCTGTTTTGAAATATGTTTATACTGAAGAAAGCATTTTTTTTCTTTAGACTCTTAAATACCAGGCAAACATATCATGACAGCTTTCTTCAACTTCAGTGGCATTTGTTTCTAATTTCTGTATGAAATCTTAATCCTCTGCTTGCCACTTACATAAATGATTTCCAGGCAACATTCTTTGACCCTAAATTAAAATTCCTGAAATACTGAATAAATCTCTATTAATTACATTTCATTTTAGTTTTGTCACAATAGGAACAAGGCATATATTGAAGGGGCAGAGCTGGAGATGGAGGCTTCAGGAGACAATCCTTGAAGGATTACTCTTAAGTCACCCCTCTTTCTCTAAGGCCAACAGCATCTCCCCATCTCCCCAGTGTACATTTTGCATTTAGAACCAGAGGAGGTGACAGTGATGCTGTAGTAATATTGTTTGAGTCTCATCCTCTCAAAGGTAGAGGCCACATTTTCTAATGCCATATTAAATCTAGTTTTTGGACAGTTGAAAAAAAAAACACAGGCAAGTTGTCAATATAGAAAATATGTAAAGCTTACGTTAATGCTTCCCTGGAGTGAGGAATGTTTAAATGGGAAACTGAGAATAGGGGCAGTTCATCATTTTCCTGTTCCTAGATTCAAGTTGCTCAGCTAAGTTGGATTATACTCCAGGAACAGATAGGAATTCATTTCTACACTTGTGCAAAATGGTGCCAATCTGTACCAGTGGGAGAAAGATGCTTTAAACTTTTGACTCATTTTTAGTTTCTTTATATCATTGCATGCATTTGTGATATGTAATGAGTACATAAAACACTCATTAGTCAGTGTTCACATTTGGGACTTCAAACCACAGAGGCAAAATTTATTCTTTGTTTAATTTGGAGGAAGCCTAACAAATGGATTCTCCGAGCCATAGACTCTCTCTTTCTAATGGTATGCTTAGAAATCCAGACTCTCCATTTAAACAGCCAGGCAAGTGTTTGGTTTGGAACCTTGCACACCAGCAACATCTCCGGGGCACGTGCAGGATCTGCACAGACCACTTGGTGGTGCTCACAACAGGACAACTCTTCTAAAAGACAAATCTTCACAGCTGTGGCGTTTTAGTTCTGCTTTATTGAGCAGAATACTGTTCAGTTCCAAATTTGATCCTAAATTCAAAATGGCAATGTACTATAAAACAGTGAACATTCCTGAAAACAGATTGAGGTGGAGTTCATTTGCATAGTTCCAGAACACTCTTCTGTCAACATCCTCTTCTCACAAATAGAGAACTATAAATTTAATGTGGGGCTAAAAGATATTTTAGTATGACAAGTCCAAGCAAGCCATAAGCAGTACTTTCTGTAGTTTGAGAAATGGTCAAAACAGTATATAATGAAGTTCATGAGGGATAAGGAGCATATTCCTTTTTTCCCTCAGTAAATCCAGTGACAATGAGGATGCAGAAATACTTTGTTGTTGTTGTTGTTGTTAGGTGCCGTAGAGTTGGGTCCAACTCATAGCAACCCTATATACAACGAACAAAACACTCCCTGACACTGTGCCATGCCAGGCACTCGTGTCTGTGCTTCTCTGCCATTCATAAGGATTTCAATGGTGAATTGTTTCTGGAGTGGGTTGCAAGGTCCTTCTTCCAAGCCTACAGCACCTGGTATTCCCAGGCGGTCTCCCATCCAAGGATTAACCAGGCCAATGCTGCTTAGCTTCTGAGATCTGGAGGGATAGGATGCCAGGAAACTGTGGCTGCAGATGTAGAAATACTAAGGGACACAATTTGAATCTAAGTGCGCTGAGACACTAGGCTATACACCTTTTAAGCATGAGGCTTGTTTTAGAAAAGAAAAATGAGCACACGCAAGAAAGTTCTTTTAAAAAGGAATAATCTTGCTCTCTTGCTTTATTTATAAGTAAACATTGGACATCAAGAGTCACATATTATGCATGGATTTATATATACCCAGAAGCTGTTTGCTATTCCTTATCTGTCTTTTATGTTGCATAGTTAAAAAAATAGCTCAGCCATAAGAATGCCCAATCACATTTCTATTAATTGTCCATGAAAAGCTAATTCCTTTACCACATAGAAGAAAAAGTGATAATTTTAAAAAAGAAAAGGTGATAATACTGTGAATAAATGGCTTATAATAAAGTCCAAACTCCCTCCTTTTGCCCTTTTTTCTGGGCTCATCTCTTATGATGCTTCTCTTCATTCTTTGAGCTCCAAGATTAATGGCATTTCTCAAATTCTTACAATATGCTCTGCTCCTTCTCACCACAGGACATAGGCTCATGCTGTTCCATCTTCCTGGAATGTCCCATCCCCAGTTTTTTCATTTGGTGATGTCTCTTCATCCTTTTGCTTTCAGGTGAAATGTGGTCTCTTCAGAGAGATCCTCCCTACTGACCTTCTCTAAAGTGGTTCCCCAGTTATTTTCAGGTTTTTGTTTTATTCACAGCATTTATCCTCTTACAAAGTTTGTACTTTTATTGTTGTTGCTTATATATGTTTAAAAGGAATTTTATCTTAGTCCACTTGGATTTAAATTATGACTCTACGTATTGTGAATTGTGGATGTTGAATAATTGTGACTTCTTTGTATACCTCAGTTGCCTCACCAATAAAGTGAGCTAATTTAACTCCTAGGGCTATCATGAAGAGTAAATATGTTAATACATGCCATGAGTTCAGAACACTACCAGGAATACAACCAGGCCTCAAGTCATTTAACTATTATTGTTATTGTTGTTAGGTGCCATTGAGTAAGGTCTGACTCATAGCGACCCTATGTAGGGTTTTCAATGGCTGACTGTTTGGGGAGTGGGCTCCCAGGTCCTTCTCCCTAGCCTGCAGCACCTGGTATTTCTAGGTGCTTGCCCATCCAAGGACTAACCAGGCTGACCATGCTTAGCTTCTAAGGTCTGCCAGGATTGGATGCATTAGTACTATTTTAATCAGCATTTCTGGAATGGAACATTCTTCCCTTGCTTTTTGCATCTTTCTTTTTTTTCTTCCTTTGGAGAAGTCTTCTCTGGCTGTACATAAACCATGCCTGCCCCCAAAGGATACCATTTTCTGTCCCATTGCCCTACTTTATTTTTTAATCTTCTACTATACAGCCATCCCTCAGTATCCATGGGGATTGGCTCAAGGACCCCCTGTTGATACCACAATCTATAAAAGCCCAAGCCTCTTATGTAAAAGGGCATAGTATTTGCATATAACATAATGTATTTATTTATTTTGAGACAAAGTCTTGTTATGTAGAACAGACTGGCCTTGATCTTGTGGTCCTCTTTTTCTCTGCCTCCCAAGAGCAGGGATTACTGGCATGTACCACCATACTTGTTCCTTCCTGTGTACTTTTCATCATCTCTGCATGACTTATAATACCTAATACAGTGTAAGTGCTGTATAAATCACTGTTGTGCTATATTTTTAGGGAATAATTGCAAGAAAAATGTACATGTTGCATGTAGATTCAATTATTTTTCTGAATATTTTTGTGTGTGTGATACTGGGGGGTTGAACCAAGGGCTTTGTATATATTTTACAAGTGCTCTACCACTGAGCTGTCCCTCCAGCCCCCTTTAAAATTTTTTTATCCTGAGACTGAGTCTCACTAAGTTATGTAGACTGCCTTTGGCCTCAAACTTGGAATCCTCCTGCCTCTGCTTCCCACGTCTCTTGGATCACAGGTATGAGTCAGCATGCCTGACCTTTCTGAATCTTTTTTTTTTTTTTTTATCTGCAGTGTGTTGAATCTATGGATAAGTAGCCCACAGAAATAGAGGTCTGATTGCATTTACCTTTTTATTGATGATCTTTCTTACTATAAGCTCCATGAAAATAAGAAGGTTTTTTTATTCATTGCTATATTTCAAGGCTCCTATAGAGGCAGATATTAGACATTCAATGATTATCTGTTGCATGCATGAGTAATGAAAGAAATCATTACCATTATCTTCTATCTCCTTTTCTAAAAAGTAAGCATGATTTTATTTGCCTTGTTTATGTGTATGTCCATGGCCAAAAGTGCTTGGGAAATATTTGTTAAAGAATTGAAAAAGATAAAAAAAAATGTATTTTGAGACCAAATTCATAGACACAAGATATCATAGGAATAAATAAATTCCTGAGGGTTGTTTTTTAATTTATTGATGATAATTATGAAATATTTAGTCAAATTAGTTTTATAAAAGACTAAAGATTAGTTTTATGATTTTTTAAAACTCCTGTCATTTAAATTTTAGTTTACTATATGCCCTTTCAGTCCAATTTGTGTAGAGACAGAGACACTCCCTTTTTCATGTATTTGGGATGAGAAGATGAAACCATGCAAACCATGCTTATGATTCAATCAGATTAAATTTACCAAGAACTTGGTGCAATGTACATGCCTATGTCCTTATTTACTTTTCCCCCCTACGTATTCCAAATCTCACACCTGAGTTCAGTGGTAAATTCTGTCTCAGTTTCTGTTGAAAATAAAGCATTTTCCTCCTCATTTTAAGGATGCCTTTACCAGGAAGGTATAAATTTCTCCATTGATATTTTAAGGCATATCACTAACACCAAGCAAGTACCATTTTCTTGTATGATGTAAAGGCTGATGATCTAGAAACAGAAGACATGTTCTGTGCCCTTTAGATTTCTATGTCTGT
Organism: Pedetes capensis; assembly: GCA_007922755.1. Lineage (NCBI taxonomy): Eukaryota > Metazoa > Chordata > Mammalia > Rodentia > Pedetidae > Pedetes > Pedetes capensis. The sequence goes on from VMDO01007438.1 coordinate 42,981, forward strand.
TCATGGGAGTTCAGATGCCTTCCCAAACAGAGTCAAATGTGTGAAATAGAACACGTGGAGTGAGAGAGAGAGAGAGAGTGTGTGGTGGTGTTCAGAAAAGGAGCAGTCCACCAATTCCATTAACCATGTTTACTATCCTCAGACAAGGTTGCCAGCATCTGGAGTTTGTATTTGGTTGTCTGACTCCACAAGTTCCAGAATTAACTTTTATAAATGAGGTAGCATTACTTTCTTGCTCTTTAAGCATTACTGATTTGCTCTTTAAGTTCTTTGAAGAATAAATGCTTTTACTAACTTTGCTGTTTATGACAATTTGACTATCCAGGCTAGTTTGAGAACTTGTTTCTGAATTCTCTATCCTGTCTTATACATATTTCTTCCCAGTATGATTTTCTTCCTTGATTTTCACGGTCAGATGTAGCAGGCATTTCCACAGAAACTTCTGCCCAGTGAATTCTCATTAACCAGCTCTCTTTCCACTTCCATTTTAAGCTCTATGTTGTGGTCCTGAATGTTTATGTTTACTTCCCTTTTCTTTATTTGAAGTATTTTATCCCAAATACCATCCTTTACTTTTTCCCAAAGACTTTGCTCTGATACAACATTTTACTCTTACTACAAAGGCACCTCATTGGGAAGCAATTTAACTGTTTTCTTACTAAATTCTTCAACTACTGAGGAAGACAAAATTGACACCCTCATGGAAGTAGCCATGTAAAGAAGAAGAAGAGTTTTTGCATTTTATTTTTATTCTTACAGAAAACCATTCAACTTATTTAGGACTCTCCATTTTAATAATCTTTTCTGATTTTGACATTATATTCTAGAATCTTTATGGTTTGCATACACAGGATTTAGAACTTTTTAAAAAGAAATCCACTGAGGGAAACCAAAACATTTTTTTACATAAAATGAAAACATTTTGCATCATTTATTATAATTATGTGTATATTTAAAATTTAAATAGTATTAACATTTTCAGGTATAAGTTGACAATGATAAATGGGCTTATTTTCTTCCTAGTTTACTGTTTTAGCATCATTAGTGATAGACATTTCTAGGTTTGTGAGTTAGTAATGAACATAAATGCTTGAAAGAAAAATGAAGAAAACAATGTGGTTTAGTCAACCAGCATCTCCCAGTGCAGTGCTTTAAGGATTTAGGCATGTTAGCTTTTATGGAAATCTTTGCATTGCTCCTGGTATTTCTTTACACATACTTGCCTTTTTTTAATGGGAGGGCATTTTCTTTTATTTGGCTCAGTTGGTAGAGCGCTTCACTGCAGTCTCTGAGGTCCCGAGTTCAATTCCCAGTACCGCAAAAGTGGGAGAAGGACCTGGCAATCCACTCCCAAGGCAATCCCGAAACAGTCAGCCATTGAAAACCCTGTGAGGGTCGCTATGAGTTGGATACCGACTCGACGATGGCACCTAACAACAACAACAACAAGCCAAGTGAATATCTTGAAGAACATTGCCCTTGGTTTGTGAGGACTGCCCAGTGGGACAGCTACCTAGAATGATGGATAAGGTAGCAGTACAAGATCTGTTGTGGGATAATTTCTGCCTGATATAACTTTTGGTTTGTTTCTGCCAACAATCCTATATGATCTTTGAAGCATAGGAATTAAAAGTAAATAAGTAATTTCTTCTTGACTTGCCTCAGGAGGAATGTAGCTTACAATTTTCAAATAACCCTAGGGTTGCTTTCTCTCTAAGAAAAAATGAGAAAAGAACAGAGAAATGGCTTCTACCTTAGAAGAAGAAGAAGAAACAACTGTGAAAAAATCTTCACTGGACTAGAACGTCACAGAGTTATATTACTTTTTAAAAAATTTAACTGAAACTTAAAACTTAACATGAGGAGACCAAATAAGAGAAATGAATCCTCAGTACTAGGGGCCATTGCGGCTTCCCCAGCCCCCCATGTTCCTGACCTCGTGTTGATTTCTGTTGCTTGTCAGCTTTAAGTGCCATTGTGATGAGTCTGGACTGAGCATCTCAAGTGGGCCATGTACTCAAAGCTCAAGTGTTTTTGCTTTACTCCTGACAATAAGATGAAACAACAAAGTATGCCTAAAATATCTTACATTAGGACGCTTCTAGATTCTCATCAAAGGTGAAAAACATTGTCAAAACAGTGGTCATTTTCATGGCACCATTTTTCTAAGGTGGACAACCAAAAGGACACACTGTGGCTGTTTTAGGTGCTTTGGGCCAAGGCGTGGAAGTGACTGCACTTTTTAGCATCTGCACCTTCAAACATTTTCACTAACACTAGGGGAATATTTATGATGTCTCTCAATTGCTGTGGGTTTCAGAGTGGGTGCTGCTACTTCCTCTGCTCCACTACCTCTTCTCACACCCTTTTGATTCCTTCCAAGCTGCTTCTCTTTTTAATACTCAGCTTCCTCTTTCTTCTGGTTTCTCTCTCTACGTCATTCCTCCCTTCCCCCATCCTTCCTTACTTTTTGTGTACTGACAATGTACTCATCCTATGTTAACCTCTGAAACTATTCTTTTTGTTTCACCAGAGCCCATAGCCTTTATCTATGGGCTCCACTGCTTTCAAAAGAGCTCCTAAATTATTTATAAGGTCATGGCCTGAAAACTAAAGTGCCCACTCACTTACATTGTTGTTGTTGTTGTTGTTAGGTGCCATTGAGTCGGTATCCAACTCATAGCGACCCTCTGTACAACAGGGGAAACACTATTGTCAGTGCTTCTCTGCTTTATACTAACCTACCAGTTGGACTGATGCATTTTTGCAGCATGAGAGGTAACAGAATGTAGGACACGCTAGGCTATGAAGGTGGCGCTCTTTGCTAACAGTTTATGCATATTTACATTTCAGCAGCCATATGGTCTTAATCAAAATAAGCCTTTATTTCCCCCTGCTCATTAAAGAAGAAAATCAACATTCCCATATAAACACAACATGCAAATATTTATTGTCTTCTGAAGTATTTCTCCACCCTTGTGTATGGCTAATTAATTCTTCTTATGGATGTACACTTGCAGTCTTGAACTACTCATGTCCCTTCTATAAAATATTTGTAAGATGCTAACCTGGTAATATTTTGCCTTTTGTTTTTTCTGTGGTTTATATGAAGGTCAAGTTACAAAGGGAAACAATGGGTCCCTACACAAGAACTTGCTCGTGTCAGAGCAAGAATATCCCAGAGGTTGCCAGGCTGCTAGTGTGGTAATGGCCACCCCTCTACTCGTCGCCCATCCAGCCTACCTGGACCGGATTTCCAGTGCTACTTCCTCCCACTCCTAGGTGAATTGTGTTGGGTTTATGTCTTTATGTGTGGAAAATTAGCAGTTGTGTGGCCATTGATACCTGTATTGGGGAAACGTAGCATAGAAATAATAAGAACTTTATAGCCTTAGTGGTGAAAATATTTTCACATCAGAGACAAAGAACTCTTATAGTTATCATTCTTTCTTCCACACACAGTAGATACCAAAAAGTTGCAATCAAAGACCCCTTCATTTTCCTGACAAAGCCAATAATAAACCAAAATGTCTGTCAATGTCAATCACAGCATGTCAGTCAAGTCCTATCCCTACAAGGTGCTAGGTCTGATTGCCAAGGTTGAGGGCAAAGGAAATGGAATCAAGACAGTTATATCCAGCATGGTTGAAGTTTTAAAGGTGCAAAATCAGTTTCCAAAGTATCTCACCAAATATTTTGGTTGTAAGCTGGGAGCACAGGCCCAGTTTGATAATAAGAGTGACTGTTACATTTCCAGTGGCTCTCCTGAGGCAAATAAACTCAAACATGTTGGATGGATTCATTAAAAATATTTGTTCTTGATCCTGTGTATGAGACTCTGCAAATAGATCTCCATGTCAATCCAAAGAAGCAAACAATAGGTAATTCTTGTGAAGCTTGTAGCTGTTGAGTCATGCTTGACACACTTCGTAAACTCTGCACACTCATTCTCAAAAACATACCTGAGAATAGTGTCAATGGTACAGGAAAGAAAGAAAAGGAAAGGAGAACTAGAAAAGGCAAAGACAAGGAAAATGTATCCATACCCCATAGTAAGACACCATCACTCCACTATCAAATGAAACCAGACCTCATCCATGTATTGTACAAGAAGAGGAGGAGGAAGATTGGGGGAAGATAAAACTGAGAAAGCTCAGAGATGCAGAATAGATGAAATCAGTGACCATGCAAAAGTTCTGACATTCAGTGATGATTTGGAAAGAGTCATAGAAGAGCCTGTTAATATGCTGTTTGATTTTGTAAAGAAAAAGAAAGACAGCATTATTGACTTGTCTGATGAATTGTTGCTGAAGCAGAAAGCCTGGGTATAAGAGCCATGGACTCTCTTGTTCCAAGTGAAGTTCTTTTTAATGAAATTAGAGAATAAATTAAGAAATACAGGCACCATTTCTTAAGATTTTGTTACAACAACAAAAAAGCTCAGTGGTGCCTTCTTTAAGTTTGGAGTTTGTGGTCACAATGCATTGAGCTCAGGTGATCTCCAAGGTTCCATATATTTTGAATGAGAGGTATAACACAGAACTTTTAGAAGAGGAGATCATCACCGGCTGAGAAGAAAAGGCTTCTAAGAAATGTCTCAAAAGAACTTGCAAAGAGATTTGAGCCAAAGCAGAACCATTTACAAAGTGGTTGAAGGAGGCAGAGGAAGAATCCTCTGGCAGTGAAGATGAGAACATGGAGGTGGTGTATTCGAAGATTCCCAGTGTACTAAAGGTTGAAACTGTGAAGGCTAACAACAAGGAAGATACCATCGATATTGATGCCATTTAAAAAGATGGCTGCAACCTAGCTTAACAGGGTAACATTGCAAAGTATTCTCCACTATCAGCCAGAAGTGCAACATGTATATGTAGCAGCTAAAATGGCTCAACTTTATAGTAAAAATCTGTTGCCATGAGTGGTTCACAATTAAAGCCAGTGAAGGATCTAGGGAATCCATACACATCAATGAGCAGATGTAGTTTGCTTATTTATAGCATGTTTCTTTTGGAAAAACTAGTGGTAGACACATTTGGATTACATTTATATAATTTTAAAAATAAAAATGTGATTTTGGTCATTCTTCAGTTTTTGGGCTCTGAATGGCTGGCCTATGCTGCAGTGATTGTCTCCTTTTTAGACTGTTGTACCATCATTTTTAACCTGATAAAGTGCTTTGAGTCTGATAGATACTGTTAGATACTAAGACTACATAAAGGTCTTCAGACCAGCATAAAAACCAGACTTATTGTAGTGACCCTTTTTAGCCATTAAGAAATACAGTACTTACAAAGTTTTGTTTCTAGTTCCTTCAAATTAGTATCTAATAATTCTTGTAGTGAGATAGACTGATAATCAAATGGCAGTGCAATACCTAGTGGAGAAGTAAAAATGCCTTGATTGTCCTGTAAATAATCATAAGAACAAATTTTGAAACGTGGAATTGTGGTTTTCCAGTTGTGTACATTTGCCTCAGATTAATCTTTGTAGTCATGTGCATTGCACATTGCATGAGACAGGGAAATTGTTACATTAACAAATAAGTATTTTATGTGTATGTAGTAGTTGCTGTGTACTGAGAGAAACCTAAAAGCTTACATAATTAAATAATAAACTGATTTTACTTGTGAGAAACAGGAAATGTTACACTTATTCTCTAGTAAAAACTGAGCATGACTTTTCAGCCTTTACTCTTATAATTTCAAAATGTTTACACATACTATATCTTGTGTTCAGTGTTTTTTCCCTTGATATGATTTACTGTTTATGTCTCTTATATTTGGACATATAGGTTATGCCTTTTAGATTTTGGTTGCCATCTTGCCAAAATAAGTGTTAACTTTCAAGCTTGATTTTTTTCCCCTTCAAAATATTTTATTTAAAGAGAAAGTTTAAGTCAGAGCCTATATTTTGATCTAAGATTTGTGCTGTTTTTTTTTTTGTTTGTTTGTTTGTTTCACATTGAATGTAGCTGGACACCTGAGAAGTCTGAATGATGGCCACTGGATACAGGTAACTAAGGCCTGACCAGCTTGATCCAGGGTCTTGGATTCAGACACATACAAGTGAATTCCTTGCCCATTTAGCTGATATAAACTCACTTGATATGGGTTCCGACTATACTTGAGTAATCAGCTTCAAAGGAAAAACATGGCATTTATTTCTTTCCATAAGAAGTACATTTTGGGGATTGAGAGTCCATGTGGTTAATTTTGTGTGGAGCTCTGGTTCATATCGTTCACCTCCTAACTCCTTTATTGTCCATCTCACAGATTATAAGACCTTAGTGACAAATGACCACAAAAATTTTTCATACTGGAACCATACAAATATTTAATAAAAAAAAACCTTGTTTTTAGATGCCGTCAAGTTGGGTCTGACTCATAGCGTCCCTGTGTACAACACAACAAAACACTCCCTGACACTGTGCCATGCCTGGCACTATTGTCAGTGCTTCTGTGCTCTTCATAGGGTTTCCAATGGGTGATTGTTTCAGGAGTGGATTGCCATGTCCTTCTCCCATTTTTGTGGTGCTGGGGATTGAACCTAGGGCCTCAGAGAGAACAGAGGAGCATTCTACCATCTGAGCTGGGTTGGGGGAAAAAAAAAAATGAAAGAAAGAAAAAAGAAATCACTAATGCCACTGCTGATCAATGTTTTTTCTCATGCCTCTTTAGTCTTATCCAGGACAAAATTTGGACCCAAAACATACTGAATCCCTGTGGGGTCTTCAAGTTAAATTCCTACAGTGACAACTTGGTGCTCTATGCAAGGGGCCTGAGGGCATTCGATCTGCCAGGGTCTACAGCTGTCACTGCCAATTCCTGTGTGTTTGGTGATAAAATGTTCTGGGCTCTTTCTCCCAGAAGACTCTCCCCACAACATGTGGGCTGTTCAAGTCATTTCTTTGGCATTTCCCACAGTACTTAATTATGCATAAAGATTCAAGAGCCAGTGTATCACTTTGGGGAACATGGTACAATGCAGGTGCCTGGGAGGCCCATCTTTAATAGTTCAGGTTTGGAATAATGCCCAGAAGATTATTGCCAAGCATCCCTGTTTGTTTGATTCATAGGCCACACTTTGCGAAACCTTGACTTGGTAAAGAAAACAAAAAAACAAAAAAACAAAAAAACAGCCAGATTTCCCGTGGACCAAAGAGTAAGCAAAGCAATAAAGTTACACATTTACAGTAACAATATAATGGAGACATATGAAAGTATATGTAAGAGCTTATACAAATTGTCATTATTGAATACCAAGAGTCCTCCAAAGGTCTTCACTTTAACATTTGGTCCCCAGCTGGTGGCACTGTTTGTGGAGGGCACGGTACTTTGGAGACTAGCCTTAGATTTGTGGATGTAATGTCACTGGGGGTAGGCCTTTGGAGGTTTTTACCCCAGACCCACCTCTCTACTTTCTCCTTGCTTCCTGTTCATGAAGATATAAGGTGATTTGCCACAAGGTCCTGCCTCTGCCACTGCCATGTCTGCCCTGCTGCCATTATGGACTAGTCCGTGTTGTTGTTAGGTGCCGTCTATTCGGGTCTGACTCTTAACAACCCTATGTACAACAGAGTGAAACATACCTGGCACTATGCACAAGACGATGTCAATGCTTCTCTGCTATTCATAGGGTTTTCAATGGCTGTTTTGGGAGTGGACTCTCAGGTCCTTCTGTTTTTGTGGTGCTGAGGATTGAACCCAGGGCCTCAAAGAGTGCAGAGCAGCACTCTACCAACTGACTTAAACCCTAGCCCTCAATAAATATTTTCCTTCAAAAGTTTGTTTCGGTTGTGTTTTGGCTACTGTGACAACAGGCGAGTGGTACAGAAATCAACTAACATATTTATACACTGAGCCACAACAATGGCTAACAATACCTTGTAGCTAAAGCATGTACCTAGAAGTACTCACCACATGATCAAAATCAGGATCAGTTCCTAGCTGGCTCTGGTTTGTGTAACTTTCTCATAGAATTCAGCTTTGTGACACTGTGGTGATGTTCATGTTACCCGTGCCAAGATTCTGCCCCTGCTATCCAGGTTCCAGGGTCATGCTAACAGGTAAAAACATGTTTATACCCACTTAGCTGCACTGTAATCTTTGGAGAGGCAGGAAGCAGAGAGAAGACTGTTTAGACAGTTAAGAGAGCATGAAGAATTACTCACCTGCAATGAAACAAGTTAAAGAATAGACAACAATTGTACAGTGCTTAGCCTAGAGGGGCACAAAGTTATTAGTTTTGAAATATTTAAAGTGGCTGAGCATTTTGGCATATTTTATTCCTTTGAAGTACTACTTTTCTTTTTTCCCCCCTCATTCATATCTACTGATGATGACTGGTGTTTTCTCTGCTCTTCTGCTACTGTTTTCTCTTCATCCCAAATCCCTTGAGGAGACCTCTTCTGGTCAGTCTCCACTTTGCCCACAATTGTCTGCTTCTTGCACTTGCTGCTTTCTTGTTTCCTGTCATTGTGTTCAGAGAATGCAAAAAAAAATTGTTCTTTTTCTAACGTGTAATTACCAGGGTGAGTGCCTCTGTTAGATTAAAACCTTCCCAGGCTGGGTGTGGTGGCACATGCCTGTAATCCCAGCAACTCGGGAGGTGGAGGCAGGAGGATCATAAGTTCAAGACCAGAGGCAGGCTGCATAATTTAGTGAGACCCTGTCCCAAAAACTAAAAAAATGGGCTGGGCGTGCAGCTCAGTGATCCGGCACTTGCAAAGCAATGCAAGAGTGAGGCCCTGGGCTCAATCCCCAGTACTGCAAAAACAAAGTAAAACAAAACAAAACCCCTCCCCATTCTAGCATTTGGAGGACTTCTACACCCATAGCTTGGTTTTCTGTCAAGGATCCAAGCTAAGCCAGTCAGGCACAAGTTATGCTCATGAACATAGATTTTTACACACAGAACAAGACTGAAATAAAAGTAAAATATAAACATACATATTTGTACACTGAAATGAAGGAAGTCAATACCTTACCAGGTAGAGGAAACCTGTCAGCTATTTGAAGAACACAACTCAGATCCTCTTCTCAAATTTGAAAAATATCCAAATGATATGAAGAAAATCAATATCACGAAAAAGCAAGAAAAATAAATGGAATAGATTCTAATAGAAAAGGAGATAATTTGGTAGCGTAGAATAACGTAACAAAAAATCAAGAACAAGAACTGACTTTTAAACATTAAATATGCTTTTGCTAAAGTAAAATCTTTCATAGGAGAGCTTGAAAGTAATAGTGAGGAAATTGCCTAGAAAATAAAGCAATGTTAAAAATAAAGGAAACTTGAAAGGAAAGAAAAAGAGAAAAAGAATCAGTCTTAGTGTCACAACATCAGAGGTGCAGAAATGGGGAACAAAGAAAAATGTGGGTGGAAATTTTCAAAGAATATGAGAAAGGCATTTCCCACAGCTAAAGAGAGAACTGAAGCTTTGAAGTAAAGGAGTTACTAATACTATGAGTAAGTGAGGAGAAGACCTACCTGGATTCACTCATATGAAATTTCCTAACTAAGGATAAAGCAAAAGCCTTACATACCGTTGGAGAGTCAAGGAAAAATGCTCCCTATATGTTAGGAAGAATCAGCACAGTATAGAAACCCTGGATGCTAGAAAATAGTAGATCAATGCCATAAAAAATCTGAGAAAAAATTGCTCAGATCTAGAATTTTATATTCTTCTAAATTATTAACCAACTTGAAAAGCAAGTTAAAATATTTCAGAAACAGGGGGACTTAGAAAGTGTCGTTTTCATGTACTTTCATTTGGAAGAATTTAATAAGAAAAATTTCTTTTCAAACTTTTTTATGCTAAGAAAAAAGGAAGGAAAGAGTAAAAAGAAAGATAACTTTGAGGGGTACAAGAAACAGTGACACCAATCCAGGAGTTCGTCCTAAGATGGCAGTTGTATTTATAGACCTGAAAAACAATAGTTCCAAAGAGTTTGTAGGATTATTTTAAAGAAAAGAAAAAGGGTAGGATTAAGATTCTGGATGATATGAATGACAACAAAAATATTTATTTTTCCTCAACAAGAAAATAGAAAGGTTGATTGCATTAAAAACAAAGCTCAGGCTCAAGTGTGAAGCAACCATAAAAAAGACATTGTGTGGAGCAAGTGACATATAGTGAGTAAACTCTTTCTTTTGTGTGGCATAGGTAATGACATTGTACCTCTGAAGAAGGAATATATTCCTAGCATATTATTCTCCTCATCTGTGAATAAAGTGTTCACAGCCATATGCCAGGCAGGCTTCAGTGTGGAAAAACACTAAAAGGTCTTTTGAAGAGAATGAATCTAAGGCAGGGGATTAAATGTTCCTATGGATCATTAGAAGGGCTGGAGAGTGAAAATGAAAGCACCTGTAGTAGAATCTCTGTTCTCACCTTCACAAGTTGGACTTAGAGGTTTGGAAGCTGCAAGAAATCACAGGAGCCACGAGGTACCTGTTGGCCCTAGAGCAGGGACTGGAGGGAGATGTAGCATCCAGCAGGCCACTGCAAACTCCTGGTTTGCAGCACAGGTGCTCCAGCAGCCATCCATACCAGAGAAAAAAGGATTCTGCTCCCTCTGTTGTGCTCCCTCGAGCTGCCAACATTTCTTCAAGCTGGTCTTATTATGACTCTTAACATTGATTGTAGAACTCTGTATTTATAATATTATAATCAAGAAAAATACACTGACCTATCACATCTGGAAATATCTTGGTAAAGATGGGAGGACATACAACATTTTCAGATTTTAAGGTAACAGGACAACTTACAGATAGTTGTTGTCAGGAGCTGTTGTTAGGTGTGAGTCAGGTTTGACTCACAGTGACCCTATGTACAACATAACGAAACACAGCCTGACACTGCCATGCCCAGCACTATGTCAGTGCTTGTCTGCTATTCATAGAGTTTTCAATAGCTGTTTGGTTTTTGGAGATTGCTTTTGGAGTGGATTGCCATGTCTTTCTGCTATATTTGCAGTGCTGGGGATAGAACCTAGGGCTTCATAGTGGGCAGAGCAGCATTCTACCCTGACTTACAGATATGATGCAGTAATAGGAACACTAGAAATAATTAGGAAATTGGGTACTACTGTATGGCATACATATGGGGTCAGGAGATAACAGCCATAAATGACTGCAGAAGAGGCCCATAGGCTTTGCTGAGGATGTGTTGGGAAATGTGATTTGTGTTATCCCATCCTGCAATGGTAGGCTGAAGATAAATGTGAACTACCAATAAGTAAAATTTCCCATTAAAGATAATACCAGTAAAATTTGTTTGCAATAGGCAAAATATGAAGATATAAAAAATGGCTAATTTACAAAAATAATGTTTACAGCAAATGGAATGACAGAATATTTAAGGATTCTATTGACAGATACCAGTGTAACTAATGAACTAATATAAAAACAAAAATAAAGACCTATTAGAGCAGATTCAAGGACCTAAATACTTAATAAAAAAATGTACTGTAAACGTATTATCTTGAGGTGGAGAAGGAGCCATCACAAGAAATAAAAATAAAAACAAACAAGAGGAGGAAGTAGTGTATGAGAGTGGGAAGGTAGGGGTGGGATCAAGATTATTGCCTTTTATTTTAAGACCTTTTTATAGAGTGCCTTTAAAAATCACAAGCATATATTATCTTAATAAGGAATAAAAGTAAATCTGTTCTTTTTATTATGATCATCAAATATATGGTTCCAAAATTTTAAAATAAGATATTTAAGAAAATTGATCACTTTAATGATGTTACTTCTCTGATGGGTTATTGAAATAATTTGGAACTTTTTTGGATCAAAGTTACTGGATTTTATTTTTCAGCAGTATTGAAAGTGATTCTAAACCAAGTGTGTTGTGCATACCTGTAATCCTATCGACTTGGGAGGCAGAGGCAGGAGAATTGTGAGTTCAAGGTCAGAGGTAGCCTGCATAATTTAGTGAGACCTTGACTCATAATAAAAAATAAAAAGTGGGCTGAAGGTGCAGCCCAGTGGTAGAGGGACTGCAAAGTATGTATTCAACCTGAATTCAACCCCCAAGTACTGAAAAAAAAAAAAAAAAAAAAAAAAAAAAAAAAAAGAAAAGAAAGAAAAAGAAATGAAAACTGAAAATGGTTCTAAATAGTTCCTCTATCTCGCTTTTGTACCAATATATACAGCAATTATCCCACTGCGGGTGAGGCACCCAGTGATGTGCAGTTGCTGAGCTCTGCTCTTCTGACACTGTTTTCAGGGAGACACGCATGAATAGCACCCATATCCTGTTTCAAACAGGTGGGGATCAAAATCCAAATGTACCCAATTATGTCAGATATCATCTGGAGGTATTAAAGGAAGGGAGTTTAATCAGAAATCATTAGTTGAACTATATTAGTGCCAGAATTGTTTTATAGTGGCCACATATTAATTAGAGTAAGAACGATCTTTCTCAAGAAGTCCAGGGTCAAATAACGTTAGGGCATACTTGTTAAACATACTCAAACAGGGGTGTGTATGTGTGTTTAAACTGAAGGTTTTCTCATTGGCAGACTCAAATATGCATTGTGCATAGCCAAGACAAGATATGTGGCATTCTCAGTTTGTATTTTACTAAGTTTCTGTTTGTTTCAAAATTGTGAATATGCTTTAGAAATTCAGGAGTTTAAATTGGACAATAATGAGGAAAAAATAGACTAGGGAAGGAAGGGTCTGGCAATATTTTAGCAGAATTGGTATTTTGGGAAATAAGTGAGAAGGAAAAATGTGTTTTCATAAAAATCAATTCAGTCATATTGTGCAGGAAGGACTCAAGATGCAAGTAAGAGAGAAGTCAATGAGCCCAGTGATAGGAAGACCACTGCAGTAATGTGGGGGCTGAGGGACCATGGGCAGGTATTATGAGCTCATATGATTCAGTGCAATAGATAGGAGCCAGGTTGCACTGTGAGAGGAAAAGTAGATGACAGTGCTCAGGGTTTCACAAATGGTGTTGAATCACCCCCGTGCCCAGCAGAGGGGAGTAGGTACCCAAGCAGCACTAAAACGCAGGCCAATTCTTTTTCCTTAGAGGAAAAACAAGTACAGCAGTTCCCCTTATTCTCAGAGGATACATTTCAAGGACCCTAGAAGATGCTTGAAACTGCAGATAACACCAAATCCTACAACTAAGCTCACTGTGCTATAACTTTTGCAGTTTGAGGTGCTATCGCAAAAGTAGCACAGATTTTTCTTCCTTTGAAATTCCACAAATGTCAGAGTTATTCTTACTGGAGATTTTAGCAAGCTCTGAAAATAATTGTTTTTCCTTTGCTTATCAAGTCTAGAACTTTCAACTTCACTTAAAGGAAGCACTACAGATTCCCTTTGGTATATCCGACATGCCAGCAACACTACGCTTGTGCATTAGAGTTATTATTAAGAAATATAAGGGCTACTTGAACACAACCACTGTGATACTGCACCAGCCAATCTGATAATTCCAACAACTGATTTGATAATCAAGACTGCTACAAAGGGACCAAGGGATAGAGGGTAAAGAGTGTGAGTATGCGAAAAAAGGGGTAATTTAGGTTCTGGGTGGGACAGGGTGGGGTGATGTGAGATTTCATCATGCTACTTAGAATGATGCACAATTTAAAACTTATCAGTTATTTATTTCTGGAATTTTCCACTTAGTATTTTTGGATCATGGTTATTCCTGGTAATTGAAATGGAAGAAAGCAAATACAGGGGAATCTATTTTAATCCTGAGGGTGTCTAATTTTTAATTATATATAATGAAAATACTTCCTTTTGTGTAAGACCTAATATATTATTTGGACTGCAATTTACATGTGTTTCACAATAGGAAAAATAAGCTTTTTCATAAAGAGCTTTAATTAAAATATTAATATGAAATAGCATACAATCCACTTATCTTTAGGCATAACGTATAAACATGTAAATACATACTTCACATGCAGAAGTTTACTTTTCCTGTTTGAATAATAAACAGGGAAACAATTATTTGTCCAGTATTTTAAATCTAGCAAATTTAACTTAACAGTATGAGGAGACCTATGCATACTCTGTTCTAGTTGAATGGGCTGGGGTTTAGCTCAGTTGGTAGAGTGCCACACTGCACTCTCTGAGGACTTGGGTTTGATCCCCAGCACTGCAAAAACAGGAGGAGGACTTGGCAATCCACTCCTGAAGCAATCCTGAAAGCCCCTAACAACAACAGACCTTATGGAAACTTTTAGTCAAGCTTTATTTAGAAACTTTTCATATTGACACACGTATTTTCTTTCTCAATAGCAGTGATATTTCAGGTTGTTAATACAACCTGTTTTTTATGTTTTGCTTCTACCAACTTTAATGATTTTTGATTTCTAATTGCTGTATGAAGTTTTAATCCATTAATTATCACCTACAAAAATGATTGAGACAACTTCTTAATATGTGGAGGATAAACCACTCTTCCTGATAAAGCCTTTATATAACTATTTACTTCACTTTTCAGAAAAATAAAAACTACCATATAAAATATTCTAAGATTGTTGAGTAGTTCAGTCTCTCTGTTTTCATCCATCCATCCATCATATCTGCCTACCTACCCATCCATCAAGTCCATCAATCAATTCATCTAATTCACGTCACTATCATCATTTTATTCTTTTCTTTTTAAGTCTACTGACACTTTAAGGAAGATTGTAATCTGCTTGGTACATGTGATCCAGTAAACTTTATGTAATTTCAGAATCAATTTTCCAGGCAAAACTTTCCTTGATTTTTTTAAAAATAAAAGTGCACATTTGTAATAGCATCAATTATTCAAAGGCATTTTCCCTTGATCACAAATTTCAGGAAGAGAAATGTAAAAACTGTAAGATTCTAGCTAGAAGAATTTAGGCAAGGATATCTGCAACATTAATCAGTGATAAAAAGTACTATCCTTTAAACAAGAAAAACTTGATGATATCTGGTCTAGACAGGATTTCCTTTCAGTAAATTGAAAGACTTTTGGCAAGAAGTCAGGGGCAAGCCCTGGGAAAGGCAGAACAAGAATACACAATAAATATGAAAATAAGAGATCTCTTCACAATGTAATAGCTTTGTTCTTTCGGGAATATATATATATATATATATATTTGTATATAAAATTCTCCATAGGATGGGGAGCTTTCTTTACTATTTGAATCATAGTTTTAAAGAAAAGATATATATTACTGGGTTAATATTTACTGGGCTATGTCAATGGATGAGGTATAGTGGTAGTTGTGTATTGTGTTGACAAAAGACAAAAACATGCTTGTGACAGACATTCTGTAGTCAGAGACACAGTCATTACTGAGAACTTTGAGTTCTAGAATGTCTCAGTGTTACCCCTAAATGCTGCACTCCCAAATATGTTACAGTGATTTATCTCCCTTCACCCTATTTGGCCCTCAGAAGGGATGGTGGCCAATGACAGGTAAGATCTCTCATTATAAGTGGAGGGACAACCTAAGACAGGCACAGTCATGGAGAGGCAGGGCTGTCTGAAAAGGCAAAGATGCCTGCCTTGCTAGAGGGAGAGGCATAAGTGCCCACTGTGTCCTTTGCTTGACATTGGGAAGGTTTACTGGTGCATGCAGTATAACGAGTTTCGAGAATACTAGTTGATGTCATGGTTCCTGGAAGGTCACTTATTGATTATTTTTTGTGATTTGGAGGGAATGTCCAGAGAGTTTGACCTGACCTGATCATACCTTTGATTGTTATAATTATATGGTGCATAGTAAGAAAAAGAGATTAGAGAAACAGTGACAAGGTTAAAAGTTCATGCATTCCTTTTCTGTTGGTTGTGATTGTTACTAAGAAATAAAGTTAAGATACAAGGAGGCTAAGGAAGAGCCCTAGGGGCTCTTGGCCACAGCTCATGAACATTCTTGGCTGTTTGTTTCTTCATTTATCACGGAACTTTGCAACTACATCTTAGTGTATGCATACGTTTCTATTGAAATATAAATGACAATTGTAAATTACACTATTATAGGGGAAAGTTTGCTTGGTATTACTAAACCTCATTTTACCTCACCATTTCAGGTTTTAGCCTAAAGAACACATTTTCCAGGAGTGTTAATATAATTGATATGAAGCTATTTTCACTTTCTTTAATGATTTCCTTAACTTTTATCATTCCTCCACAAAATTCATGTTTTGTTGGCTATTGTAAAAAATACAGAAAATCAAAACAAAAAGACATGAATAAATATGAAATTAAATATGAAACTTAAACTATTATTGTTACTCTATTTCCAGATGGCAAAGGCCTTATCATAAGATTTTGGTATCTTAATGCTCAAATTTTGTTTCCACATAAACTCACATATACATGGCAAGAAACTGTGATTATTTTGTTTTATCCTCTGCCACAGGAATCTCTCGTGCATCTCTTAATCTTAGCTAAATATTGTGGTCTCAGCAGCAATTGCACTGTGGTATCTGATCCCTTCAGATCTTGGAAGCTAAGCAGGGTTAGGCCTAGTTAGTACTTGAACAGGGGACCATGTGGGAAAACCAGATACTGTAGGCTTGGAGAAGGACCTGGCAACCCACTCCCCAAAATCAATATGCCATTGAAAACCCTATAAATAGCAGAGAAGCACTGAAAATAGCATTTTGCCTGTTATATGTAGGGTTGCTATGAGTCAGACACCGACTTAATGGCACCTAACAACACTAACAGATTCTTATGACTTTTGTATTGTCATAAAGCATGAGTTTCCAGGTACTCAGAAGATCATCTCCAGCTACATTTTTAGTTTTGGAAAAACATAGGCTGATGCAGACAAAGCAGGTGATGATTCAGAGAAAAGAAATCTTCTTTAGAGATCCATATTTTTGCCTATTTCCAAGAAAGGGGATCCAACAGAATGTGAAAATTATTGAACAATATTAATATTACATACAAGTAAAATTTTGCTACAGATCTTCAAAAGTGACTGCAGCAACGTATTGACAGGGAACTGCTAGAAAAATCAAGCCAGATTCAGAGGAGGTGTAGAACCAGGGACATCATTTCTGATGTCAGATAGATACTAACCAAAAGCAAAGAATACCAGAAAGATATCTATTTGTGTTTTATTGAGTATAAAAAGGGATTTGACAGTATGGATCACAAAAATTATGGATAACTTTGTGGAGCACAGGAATACCAGAGTACTCAATGGTACTTATGAGGCATCTGTACATGGACCAGGAGGCAGTTGTTTGGACAGAACAAGGAGACACTCTTTGGTTTAAAGTCAGGAAAGCTGTGCACCAGGGTTGTGTTTTCACCAGACCTCTTCAATCTCTATGCTGAGAAAATAATCTTAAGAAACTGTACTTTATGAAGAAGAAAGCAGCATCAGGACTGGAGGAAGATTCACTAAAACCTGCATTATGCCAGGCTCAGTGGTGCATGCCTTTAATCCCTGTGACTTGGGAAACAGAAGCAGGAGGATTGCAAGTTCAAGACGAGAGGCAGTCTCCGTAAGTTAGTGAGACCCTGTCTCAAAAAGTTAAGAAAAAATGGGCTGAGGGTGCAGCTCAGTGGTCCAGCACTTGCAAATCATGCAAGTGTGAGGCCTTGGGTTCAACCCCCATTACCACAAAACAAAACAAAACAACAACAACAAAAACCCAAAACTGCATTATGCAGATGACACAACTCTCCTGAAAGTGAAGATGATTTACTGATGAAGATCAAAGAACACAGCCTTCAGTATGGATTGCTACTCAACATCAACAAAACAAAAATCCTTACACCTGGGTCAGTATGCAACTTCATGATAAATGAACAGATTGAGATTTCTCAAGATCTTGTTTTACTTGGTTCTACAATCAACACCCATGGAAGCAATAGTCAAGAAATTGAAAGATATTTTGCATTGGGAAAAGCTGTTGCAACAAATCTCTTTAAAGTGTTGAAAAGTGAAGATGCCACATTGAAGACAAAGGTGAACCTGACTGGTGCCAAGGTATTTTCAGTGGCATCATATGATCGTGAAAGCTGGACATTGATTAAGGGAGACAGGAGAAGAATTGATGCTCTTGAATTATGGTACTGGAGACAAATATTGAATGTACCATGGACCAAAAGAATCAATAGATCTGTCCCAAGGAGGTGAAACCAGAGTGCTTCTTGGAAGCAAGGATGGCTAGACTGCATCTTATGTATTTTGGACATGTTGTCAATAGGGACCAATCCTGGAGGACATCATGTTTGAGAGCTGTTGTTGTTGTTAGGTGCAGTTGAATTGATATCCAACTCATAGCAACCCTCATAGGGTTTTCAATGGCTGACTGTTTTGGGGTTGCCTTGGATGTGGATTGCCAGATCCTTCTCCCATAAGTTTGGGAGAGTGGCAGGTTAATGAAAAAAAGGAAAACCCTCAACTAGATGGATTGACACAGTGGCTGCAACAATGGGATTAAACATAAAAATGATCATGTACATGTCACAGTGTCAGGTAGTGTTATTTTCTGTTGTACCAGTTTTTGTTGTTGTTAGGTGCCATTGAGTCAAATCCAACTCATAGCGACCCTTTGTACAGCAGATCGAAACACTTCCTGATTCTGTGCCAGGCACATGATCAGAGAAGCTGTTGTACCTAGATTTGCTACAGGTTGGACCAGAATCAAAGGCACCTAACAACAAAAATAGCAGCTTTCTTTTTTGATACTTAGAATCTTTTTTCTATATGTATGTAGTATTGGATCATAGGGTAGATGATGAGAAAGGATAGTGATCCCCAAAATCGCCAAGAGCTTTGCCCATTAAAATTAATGAATTCCCCAGTGACAGATTAACCAAGCAGTCATGGTGGTATGAACATTTCAGTGAGTGACTACGGGAACTTGAGCAGCAAGTATCAGTGGTGTCTTTGTGTGGACTGAAGATGGAGGTCCCTCTCTAAATGTCCTAAGTCATGTTAAATGCTTGTGATTCTTCCAAAACCCTCAGAAGGGGCATCTTCTTCCCATCTACATATGACTTCCAATTTCTTGACAGCCAATAATGTGAGGTATAGGGTAGATTTACCTGATTTAAGTAGACAGAGATGACCAATCCGGCCTTCACATTTCCCTCTGGCTAAACTTTTGACAGGTTTCTTTTTGATTGTAGGCCACTGACCTCCCTTTTTAAAAGAGCCTTTACCTTATAAAACTTGCAAATTGTAAATTCCTGCCTTTATGAGTTACACACATTTATAATCCAGAAATGTCTTTCTCAAGGATTTAGGAGCAATCCCTTTGAAATCTGGTAAAGAAAAATAAGACTTCTTTCTCCCAGCCTCTGTGGGTAGGTAGGAGTTGAGCTTTGGTGATCATCAATTGTTGTTTTTTGTTGTTGGGGGCCGTGGAGTCGGTATCTGACTCTTGGTGACCCTGCATACAACAGGTGAAACACTGTTGTCAGTGCTTCTCTGCTGTTCACAGGGTTTTCAATTGAGGATTGATTTTTGGGAGTGGGTTGCCTGGTCTGTCTCCCAAGCCTACAACACCTGGTGTTCCCAGGTGGTCTCCCATCCAAGTACTAATCAGGCCTGACCCTGCTTACTTCCGAGATCTGATGGGATCAGATGCCACAGGGCTATGGCTGCAGGCTACACTATCATAAGTGCTTTGCTATTCATAGCAAACACATATGACTTAATTATATTGACCAACCTCCCCCTAATCTCCTCTGGCTCACCCTATGGCTTAAAAACTCTTCCGAGTGGAGTGAATTCAATCCTTATTCCCTATAGTAACCGTCTTAACCCTTATTTCAGTAGGCGTGAATCAAGTCTGCCTTGGGGTTTTTAACAAACATCTGATATGATTTTCTCTTTAACCACAAAACATGGCATGGCTTACAGCAGAGTATATGACACACAATCTCCTCCTCCTTCTCTTTCTTTTTCTTCTCCTCCTTTTCTTCCTGTTGCTCCTTCTCCTCTTCCTCCTCCTCTTCTTTTCTTCTTCTTTCTCTGTCTACCTCTCCCTTTTCCTCTTCTTCCCTCGCTCCCTCCCTCCCTTTTTCTCTCCCCCCTCTCCTCTCCCTGTTCCCTCTTCACCCCACCATTGCTCTTAGGAAAATTTACTGAGACTTTAATTCTGGACTTGTTTTCTGTAGTAGCCAGGCCTGAGGTGAATGTATTGTACTTCAGCAGCTTCTGTGAAAGTGACCTCTAAGAATTTTTTTTTAAATTAATTTATTTTTTTAATGGAGTTTGGAATAGCCAGGGGTGAGACAGAGGAGTCTGTGGCTCAGGTAAAGGGCCTGAAAGGTCTTAAAATCCAAGTGGCACTCTGGGTTTTAGGTATGGAAGCTACACAGAAGAATTCCCAATTCAGATCTGTCCGAGAAGGAAGAATGGAGCTATAGACTTCTGATTGGAGGTCTAGCCTACAGGCAGGGTGAATAGACCATCAGCAGCCCCTTTCTATTTTCCTTTCTCCTATTTTATTCCATTTTGTTACATAGAAAACTAGGTTAAGTGGAGTATCTCATCCCTCCAAGAATATACAGGATAATTTTTAAAAAGATTCATTCTGTATTATAACAAGCTTATTAGTTCAAACTAACAAATAACCAGAGATAGGATAAATTATGAGATAACTTAATATGTGCATCAAAATGCCAGTATCTAATATTTGTTAGAACATGTTTAAATCATAATACACTTGTGAATGTCTAGAGAAAAAATTGACAATGTGGAACTTCACACAGTTTTTTAAGCTTCCCAAGTCCCGAAGTCCCCAGCTCCTTGTCTGTATAATGGGAAAAAATATTTATAATTTCATATTTGTTTTCATTATTTTCATTATTAAGTGAAATCTAAATAAGGCATTAGATCAGTGCCTAATATTAACCAATACTAGTAGCTTTGTTGTTTTACTAGGAATAAATAGTTCTATTTTTAAAAATTATTTTAATCTTCAAGGGAAATTGATAAGAATTGAAAAGTATCTGTATCAGAAATGGGTATGTTTATTTAAGTGCTCTTGGCAAGTCCTAACTTCTCTGAAGCTTAATATTCTTATTTATAAATATTACTACATGTATAAGATGTGATAAAAAGTTGTAGTTAATTATTAAATTTAAAAAATTATTATAGTAAAAGACACATTGCTGTTAATCCCCCTCAAAATACTCCTCCTGGCTTTAAAGACACTTATCCCATCACTCTTGTCACTTCCTGAAGCAGCTTTGGAGGTTCTTTTTCATGAGTGTCTTCAGTTGTACTATCATGACTGCCTCATTGCCCTAAATCGATCCAAAACATGTGCCTCTCGTGGTTATTTTGACTTTGGGGAAGAGGCAGACATGTCACAGTGCTAGATCTGGTTAATAAGGTGGATGAGGATGCACTATGGTGTTTTTATTTGACAGAATTGCTGTACCAGAGCGAAGTGTGACATGGAGCGTTGTTATGATGGAGGATGAAACTAAAGAAAGAGGACTTCCAGAACTGCTTCAGAAAGTAGCAAGAATGATGGAGTAAGTGTGTTCTAAGTCTGGGGGAGGATTTAGAGGGGGATTAGTGGCAAAATGTCTTCTACAATAATGATTATTTTTAAATTTAAGCTTTA
The DNA here is from genome assembly GCA_007922755.1 of Pedetes capensis. Lineage (NCBI taxonomy): Eukaryota > Metazoa > Chordata > Mammalia > Rodentia > Pedetidae > Pedetes > Pedetes capensis. The sequence continues at coordinate 64,548 of VMDO01007438.1, forward strand.
CCATTTTTTAATCACACCTTGTTCGTGGATTTCTTATATGGGGGTGGCTTTTTTTTAAGACTAATAAGTAAAATTGTATATATGAGAAGCAATCTTGTAAGGGGATGATAGATATATACATATATATATATATATATATATATATATATATATATATTTGACTTTGGATTTGCCAACAGATTCTTTTTTTTCACTCAGTAATCTTATTAGTAATTTTTAGTGTACAACTTAATGGTCCTCATTATGACCTTTCCATACATGCATTTCATTGCATATTGCTCATGTTCACCTCCCCTAGCCAATGGATTCTTAGATATGACACCAAAAGCACAAGCAATAACAGAGAGGAAATAGATAAATTAACACTTAAAGAACAAAAAACATCAACAAATAAAAAAAACAACAATAACACTTTTGTTCTTCAAAGGACAGTTTCAAGAAAGAAAGTGCTGGAGTATAGCTCAGTGGTAGAGTGGTTGCCAAGCATGCTTGATGCCACGGGTTTTATCCACAGTACAGAGGAAAAATGTTTTAAATGATGGACAGGTTATCTTCATATTAAGGGGGTGGAAAAGATGGTGGTGGGAGGGGCTGCACCATGGTGGTCCCCCGACCTTTATATTAGACCATTTCATGTCCGTATGCTTTATGCTGTACTACAGGTTAGCATAGAGTCTGGGAAGAACACTTGAGTTGGGATGTTACCTACACTGTTGTGGGCAGGGATCCGAGAAGCCCTTGGGATGATATATTGTTAAGGCCATTCTCTACAGTTTCACTGCTCACTGGGACCTGTGTTTAAAATGGATAGGATAACACACTACACAAAGTTACAGAAAAATTAATTGAGAAGAAAGAGGTAAATTCACAAATGCTCGGGAAGAAATATAATCAGATATACAAAATATTACGAATTGAGACTTTTCTACTCCTATAATTATGGTTATCACATAGTGGATTTTAAATAAATCATAATGTGAAAAAGCCATCTAAAGACACATCATCTGCACACTCTTCAAATGTAGGTACCCTCTATTCATGTATTGTGATTCTTGGAATTTGTTATTTGAAATAATCTAGTAAATCCCAGTTGCCATAAATATATCAAAATTTGAATGTATACATCATCATGGAATGTATCAGGCATTGTGAGAAGTGAATAATAATGACAACAACAAAAAGTCATGGGCCTGTCTACATGAGGTTGTATTTTTACATCTCATCACTTTTAGGATGACTTTGATGATATTTGGCATGTGTTAATAACCTAGAATAAACATAAAAATAGATTGGAATCTCTAGTGTTTTATTTTGATAGTAAATTGTTATTTTTGTTTTTTTAAAATGGCATGATATTATGACTTCACTTTCTTATGTGTATTATGGTATTCATGAGAAATTGCCTTCTAATTTTAACAGGCCTACTTATATGTTATTGTTGTTAGGTGCCGTCGAGTCGGTATCCGACTCATAGCGACCCTCATAGGGTTTTCAATGGCCGACTGTTTCGGGATTGCCTTGGGCGTGGATTGCCAGGTCCTTCTCCCATTTTTGTAGTGCTGCGAATTGAACTTGGGATCTCAGAGACTGCAGCGCAGCACTCTACCAATTGAGCTAAATCCCAGCCCCGGCCTACTTATATAGATACTATAAAAAACTAATTTTTGTGTTTTCTAAATGTGAAGTTTAATTTATTGCTACATCTAATCTGGATCTGGTTAATAAATTATTTTTTTCATTCTTCCTGTTTATGTAGTTTTAGTTCCTCAGCTAAGATTAGGTAAAGTGAAATCCCTAGCATTCTAAACATATTGACTTGTATGTAAACAGGAAGATTCAATGGAGGTTAACCAGACCAAGCACTAGATCTAATAATGAATTAGAGTCTTAGATTATAAAGAAAAACATCATTGCCTTTGGTGCATTAGTCAGAAAAATATGGCTTTATTTTTCTTAGTTTTTCTCTTGTGACTATGTGAGCGGATAAAAACTGAACAGAATGCATGATTGAAAATCATATTCTTTAAGAACAAGTGTAGAATAAATTGAATGCATGCTTCTGGAGCAAGGAAGAAGTCAAGGAGTGTGGGGCAAACACCTCCTGGTCCGGCCTGGATGTTCCGACGGGCAGCGTCGCCACGCACGCAGATACTAAACACAATTCACTTGGGACCCTTGGGTGAGGGGCAAGGACTCCTGCGGCCCTTAGGACACTGGCAGAGATGGGAGAAAGGAAAAGCCTCTGGTGCTTTTGCCTTCCAGGGACAAACACTCTTGGTGGTCTGGTGGTCGAGAGAAGAGAGTTCTTGCTTTGTAGGTGATCAGATGGAGAACGAGTTCTTTCCTTGTTGATGGTCGCTGTGGGAGAGCATTGTTTCCTTGCCCATGGTCCCCGCGAGAAAAGGGTCCAGCTGCCGCAGTGCAGCTTCTTATATAGCTTGCCCATGGAATGGCCTGAGCCAATCAGCTTTGAGTCCAATTGAACAATCGGGTTCTGGGGATTTGTGAAGGGTTTAGTACAAACATCCAACCAAGTTACTTTCATTTTCCCTAGATTTAGCCATTTTTCCAGTTTTGGGTTTTTTGCCAATTTCCTCTCAATTTCTCTCTACAAAGGAGATAAAACTGCACTTTCACTCTGCTAAAGCTACTTAAAAGTTATTCTATAGGGCAGGAACAAGACTATGAAAAATTCACAAGTTTGGTTAGCTGGGGTGAATAGATTCCAGAAGATTGTTAGACATACAGTTTTAAGTTTAAAGCTATGTGAGATAACATACTTTTTGTTTGTTAGGTGTTCCCGGGTTGAGTTCAATTCATAGCAACCCTATGTACAACAGAACAAAACATTCCCCGACACTGTCCCCTGTGCTATGTCAGTGCTTTGTTGCTACTCACAGGGTTTTCAGAGACTGGTTTTTTGAAATTGTTTTAGGAATGGGCTGCCACATCCTTCTCCCATTTTTGCTGTGCTGGGGATCAAACGTAGAGCCTCAGAGGGCACAGAGCAGCATTTTGTTAACTGAGCTAAATCTCAGTCCCTGTATGGTCATTGTTGTTGTTAGGTGCCATCGAGTCGTTGGTATCCAACTCATAGCGACCCTCATAGGGTTTTCAATGGCTGACTGTTTTTTTGGGATTGCGTTGGGAGTGGATTGCCAGGTCCTTCTCCCACTTTTGCGGTGCTGGGAATTGAACTCGGGACCTCAGAGACTGCAGCGCAGTGCTCTACCCACTGAGCTAAATCCCAGCCCCCTATATGGTCATAGCTATTGTTAATTACTCATTTGTTCATGTATGTAATAGCAACAATGACGTTACTCATTCAAGGTGATTTGCTTATTGTGAAGAATTATTTTTTACTCCAATAAAATGAAGAGCATTCTGGTACTCAATTTCTTTCTTTTTTTCTCTTTCTTCTTCTTCTTTTTTTTTTTTTTTTTTTTTTCAGTTTTGGTGGTACTGGGGGTTGAACCCAGGGCCTCGCACTTGCATGCTTTGCAAGTGCTGGACCACTGAGCTGCAGCCCCAGCCCATTTTTCACTTTGTGAAACTCGCTAAATTACACAGACTGCCCCTGGTCTCTAACTTGCAATCCTCCTGCCTCTACCTCCTGAGTCACTGGGATTACAGGCATGCACCACCACGCCCAGCCTGGTACTCAATTTCAATGTTATTGAATAAAATTAGAGATGCCAACTATGGTCATAAAACAAATATTTTCTCTAGAAAGACGTCAATGGGTTAGCTCAATGTTTCACCTGTGACTTTTTTTTTTTTTTTTTGGCGGTACTGGGGGTTGAACCCAGGGCCTTGCACCTGCATGCTCTGCAAGTGCTGGACCACTGAGCTGCGCCCCCAGCCCATTTTTTTACTTTTTGAGACAGGGTCTTGCTAAATTACACAGACTGCATCTGGTCTCGAACTTGTGATTCTCCTGCCTCCGCCTCCCGAGCTGCTAGGATTACAGGCGTGCGCCACTGCTCCCAGCTCACCTGTGACTTTTGATGACAGCATATATTATTTTAACTCATTCATGTGGCCATGTATGTGCTTCTCATGAAGTTATGGAAGGTGTTTGATTACTTCCTTCCTCCTTTTTTTTTTTTAATCCTGGGAAGTCTTTCTAATTTTTTTTCCATAGGAATACCATTATACTCTTTATTTCATTAAATTGAGTTTATGTGAAGGGAGAGAATGATGATTCCAATGGGCAGTTTGATTGTTGAGCTCAGGGTAAGCCAAGTTAAATTTAGGTTATGGATGTTCTACTTCTGCTCTATCTATTCTTGTCTCTCCCAATTATAGCTACATAAACATTACTTTAGAAAATTTTCTCTACCAGGATTAGATGCATTTTCTGTAATGGCAGCAGACCCAATACTAATTTACTCTCATTTTCTCTAATTCTAAAGTACCAATGACAGGTAAAATTATGTACATTAAGCTTAAAACAGAAATAGACTCTTCATCCTTGTGTGTTCCAGTAGTAATGTGAATTATTCTATTTAAACTTTTTGCCTAAACTAGACATAAGATTCAATTGCCTGGAATGGTCAGCACCTCTTACAAACATCATTCTGTTTTTTAGTATATCTTCCAGGTGGCATAATTTTATAGTCAAAACCAACCAGTCAACCAGCCAACCAACCAACCAAGCAAAAAAAACCTTCTAGCTAACATTTGGAATTTTTTCCAGGTGTGACACTTTTTCTGTAATCCACATCAGTGTTGAAAAATGTTGCCCTTGATGTGTGAGAGAGTTTTAGCACTATGTAAAGCCTGAAAAATTCCAGGATTTTGCTTAGCTGGCCTGTCACTGTCTTTTAGACAGTGATGCATAGCAAAACTTCCATTGCCCTTGAAGGTTGGCTGTTGGACTGTAATTTGAGGCAAGCACAATAAGAAGCTGTGATTGAAAAGCCATCCTTATGAATGGAGTAATTGAAGATATATGACTTCATTTCATATATCGAGGACTATGCACTGAGCCTGCACAGTAATTATACTGAGATAGCCAAGAGTCTTTCAGATATGGTCATGGATCACTGAATGTTGAGATTGGTTCATTCTTGCACATCATGAAAATAATGGTCATGGGGTGTGTGTGTATGTGTGTTACAATGAAAAGTGCATAAAACTAAATGGTAGTTAAGTCTCTGAGTCAGGCCAGAAATAGTGATAGCCCTTAAGACTTCTCTCTTATTTTCTTTTTTTTTCTTTTTCTTTTTGCAATACTGGCGGTTGAACCCAGGGCCTTGCGCTTGCATGCTTTGCAAGTGCTAGACCACTGAGCTGCACCCACAGCCCATTTTTTTACTTTTTGAGACAGGATCTCACTAAATTATGCAGACTACCTCTGGTCTCGAACTTGGGATCCTCCTGCCTCTGCCTCCTGGGCCACTGGGATTATAGGCATGTGCCACTGCACCCGTCTAAGACTTTTCTTTCTAAATTTCCTGTAAGAAGGATAAAAACGCATAAAGGAAGCAGTTGTAAGACATGTGAGATTCCATTAGGGGATCAATACACAGTGTGTTCTAGAAATGGGAAATCAAGATTCTTTTCATCTGTTCTTTTTCTCATTTCTTTTTTTCTTTTCTCTTCTTTTTCTATTTTCTATGTTTTCTTTTCTTTCTTTCTTTTTCTTTTTTCCTCGTACTAAGGACTGAACTAGGGCCTTGTAGATTCTTTGTAAACATTGTGCCATTGAGGTGTACCCTAAGCTCATTTTTTATTTTTGTTTTTAAATTGAGACAGGGTCTTATTAAGCTATGCAGGCTGCCTCTGGCCTTAAGCCTGTGATCCTCCTGTCTCAGTCCCCTGAGTCACTAAGGATTACAGGCAGGGGCCACCACACCTACGCTTTCTCTCATTTCTAAACAGGAAGAGGAAAGGTGTCATAGTGACCTGGGTGGGGGACCAAATTGGTTCCTCAGAGGTATTAGGGGACAATAGTCCTAGGCATGGGCATTTTAATGAAAAAATGGGAATGGTAAAAGTATGTTTATGTTCTACATGGCTATCTTTTCAGACTTATGGCCTCTCTCTCTTGTGATTCACTCTCATTTGGGATTCACTTTCTATTTTTTTTCTTATGTAGCTGGGGAGAACTATGGAGCTTGCTCCTGCTTGGGAAGAAACAATTTATCCTCTCTCTAACATCCAATGGAAGCTAATGGAAAACCCAGGAGAAAGGAGACTGGGGTTGAACACTTTAAACTGCTGTTCATGGCTGGAGGGGAAAATGTTCTCTCTATTCAGTATTCTTTTGATTAAGTTCATTTTTTGTGAGTTCTTCCAGAGCACTACAGTCTAGTGGACTTTGGTTGGGGTGTGACCTGAGGGGATTGGGGCCAAGGGAGCTCCTGAGCCTCCATCTGGGCAAGATGAGTGATGGACAGAGGCCTGTCATTAGCCTAAGGAAGCACTTTGCTTCCTCACTGTGACTGATTGCCATGGAGAGGAGTTTCATATTGTTGTTGTTGTTAGGTGCCGTCGAGTCGGTATCCGACTCATAGCGACCCTCATAGGGTTTTCAATGGCTGACTGTTTCGGGATTGCCTTGGGAGTGGATTGCCAGGTCCTTCTCCCATTTTTGCGGTGCTGGGAATTGAACTCGGGACCTCAGAGACTGCAGCACAGCACTCTACCAACTGAGCTAAATCCCAGCCCAAACTTACTATGTAGCCCAGGCTAACTTGTGATCCTCCTGCCACAGCCTCCTCAGTGCTGGGATTACAGGCATGTATCACCACACCCAGTTGAATTAACAGACACTTCTTTTTTTTTTTTTTTTTAACAGTGTGAAGACTATACTTAAATAGTGGTATTGAGGACAAAATACACTTTCCTGAGTTTCATCTAATTGATTCAAAAGTCAGTTGACTGCCCCTTCATGTGCTTTACCCTGAGCTGCATCCCCAGTCCCACGTCTTTTATTTTTTATTTTGAGGGAAGGTGTCACTAAGTTGAATAGACTGCTTCTGGCCTTAGACTTGTTATCCTCCTGTTTCAGCCTCCCAAGTCACTGGGATTACAGGCGTGCACCACTGTGCCCAGCAGATGATTAGGCCCTTGTAAAACATAAATGTAAAGATATTGGGGTGCATCTTTTTTCTTAGGAAGAATCTGTGTTTGGCTAAGTGGCAGTGGAGATTGACACACACACACACACACACACACACACACACACACACACCCCAGAGGATACTTCTTATAGAAAAACTTAGACAAAGATCAAGGAAATAGGATAAATTGGAAACTTTGAGTTGATAATCTATAGAGATAAAAACTGATATCCTAATAACTACTGCTTTCTATTAATATTCTGTTAGTTAGACACAATATTAAGTAAGAATATAATGAGCTCAATTCACTCGTCAACCAGCTTCAATAGTCATCCATGTATGAACAATCTTATTTTAGTTAATTAAACTCAATTTCCTCAAATGCAGTCACACTTTGAAGCAAGTTCAAGACATTTTCTTTCAGCTATAGATACTTCAGTGTTGCTAAGTGAATTTTAAATGTTATGTATCTTTTTTGGTACAGTACACAATCTCATCCTGAAATGATAAAGTGTATCATAATGTATACTCAGGTGATCACTGGGTTAATTGGGTGAATTATATAAGGTTAAATATGGGATTTCTAGAAGCTTACTCTAATTTCTGTGGGGAGGGAATTAAAATGGTGATGACCTGGCTGTAGAAGAGGACATGTTAGAAGAGCTCAAAATACAAGAGAAAGATGTTTCATGTGTTCCTTGTCACTCTTAATTTAAGTGCCAACATTCCAAATGGAAATGGTCTTTCCAGATCCAGGTCAAGTTTAGTAATAAATGATCATGATAAACAAGCCAAGTAACAACTTCATCTTGGATCTGCTACAGGCACCACTTCCAACATCTGGATGAGTGAAGAGCAACCCCCAGAAACCACAGTGAAAGTCCAAGTGGAGACAGGATCATAAACCCATATGTTGTCATGTGTATCGATCTGCCAACCAATCACAGGGGGCTCGCAGTGACTCCACATTGTTGGATCATGCTATTTTCTAAGGATATTCTGAAGTTTCTGTTAAAAGTCTCTTTGAAATCATGTTTGTATTTCTACAACATTTGGCAGAGTGTCTATAAGGTATATAGGTATAAGGTGCCTATAAGGTACAGCCTGCAGCCGTACCACTGTGGCATCCAATCCCATCAGCTCTCAGAAGGTAAACAGGGTCACGCCTGGTTAGTACTTGGATGGGAGACTTCCTGGGAACACCAGGTGCTGTAGGCTTAGGAGAAGGACCTGGCAACCCACTCCTAAAAATCAATCTGCCATTGAAAACCCTATGAATAGCAGAGAAGCACTGACAATAGTATTTTGCCTGTTGTATGTAGGATAGCTATGAGTAGATGGTACCTAACAACAACAACTATAAGGTATATAGTAGGTACTCAACATCTATTTGCTGAATTCAATATTGAACAGAAAGAGGGTAGCATTTAGAATCAGAGCAGCAGTAGGTACATTGAAACGTTATGAAATATTGCTTAATTGTTGAGTTTTAGACAATACCAACAATAGCACAGGCATGTATTTGGCATGTAACAAATAGGGAAAAAATGGATAACTGTGATTTAATATTACATGGTCAAAAATATGTACATTCTCTGGCTAGATTTACATAAAACAGGTGTATGTGATACACATAATGGATATATAGTGGCAGATGGGAGCCTGTCTCCTGAGCAATCTGTGGAAGTCACATTAATAGATTCCTTCAAGCAGAGACACTGATCTTCCACAGGGGATTTCTTTTGGCAGTGTGCATTTAAAGGTCACATTACCATTCACTGTATTATTCTAGGAGGGGAGGATAAAAGCATTTAGTACAGATTATTTATATAGAAAAGTTCTTTGTGATTCTGTTTTCCCAAATACTTATTTAAATGATCCTCACATAGATTTTCACATTTTTCAAATTAATGGAATTATAATGGCATAGGGATGGCATGGGATGTGGGCAGAAGATTTTGAGATATTTGATGAGTATGCATGAATCCTGCCTCCTCAATCACTTTTCTTCCACGTGGGCTGATAGGAATATTTAGTACCCACATTGTTAATAGCTTCAGAAACACCCACTACTGTAAAGTAGAGCTCTGATCTAAGCCTAAATTGGAGTAAATGACTTACATCAGAAGCTTGAGTTGAATACCCTCTTTTATCCACCCTTCTATCTATTTTCACAGCTTGGGACAGGCATGTTTTGGTGTGCCTAGGCTGCCTATGCACAGAGTTGGGGCCGGCTTAGATGGGAACCTGTGAGTGACATGGGAGCAAGTGTCCAGGGGTGCTCTAACTCAGCTCACTAATTCTGCTACCAGGAGAGAAGGAACAGTTTTAGAGAGGGATGACTCACAGGTCCATCCCTTGTAGAGCTTGTACCCAAATGAAACTATGACCAATCCTTACCTCATTTCTGATTAATCCAACTTGCAACTCATTCTTTTTTTGCGAAGGAGAGCTAGGAAAGATGTGGGTAGAGACACACAGGGTGAGTATAGGAATATAACTTTCCCTTTACTATTTATTGGTAGATGGTAGTTATGCCACAGGAAAGCATTGTCTATAACTATTTCTCTAGGTGCATTAGCCTGGAGATACAAATAAGGTTACAGAACAGCCCTACTTAAATTTTGTTGATTAAATACTCATATTTGTTAGTTCAGAAACTATGTTCCCCTGAAATTATCTCTAAGTATTTTTAAAATAAGCTAAACCATTGTTAATGCCCCAATAGCATCTATCACTCTGCACTGCTAAGCAAGGTGTCACATCACCTTCTCCTGCTTCTTTGCAAGACAAAATTCCTTTTTTGTCTGCTCATGTTCAAAAGGTGCTAATGTCCTGGAAGTTGTAATGGAGGAAGGAAGAAAGTTTCTTTCTTATGAGATTTACATTGCACTGGAGACCCATGTTATTGCTGCTGGAACCCAGGTGGTTAATAAAACTAGTCTCTGTGATATTGCAAGAAGGATCCAGAAATCCACTCCTGAAATAATCAGCCATTTGAAAAAACCTATAAATAGCAGAGAAGCATTGACAATAGTGCCAGGAATGGCACAGTGTCAGGTAGTGTTTCATTCTCTTGTACATAGGGTTGCTATGAGTCGGACCTGACTCAATAGCACCTAACAACAACAACAACAACAACAACAACAATAACAACAAAAACTGTGATATGACTTAAAACTCTTTTAAAACTAAGACCTACATGTGCATCCACACTCAGATATTGTGGAAGTAACAGCCATCATTTGATGCTCAGAATCATTTTACCTCTTTTGATGCAAAGTTTTCTCATTGGCTAGAAGTTACTACCCGCTTGTTGCCTTTCTTTTTGGAAAAAATTTTCTAGAAAGAGTTCAGTTTTCCTTTCTGAAAACAGATTTATGTTGGGCATAGGTATTTGAAGTCAAACAAGGGCCAAAGTTTCATTTGTTTCCTCCATAAGTCTTCTCAGTTCCACCATACATGACTTTATAATGGCCTCTCCAGTCTGTCCATCTGATGTGCCTGGACTCTGAATCCCAAATAAGACTCAGGACATCCCTGTATATGACTCCTATAACTCCTCTTTTTCAGAGTTGTCACTCAAACATCCAACATATCTAACTTTGATCTATAGGTTTATCAGGGCTCAGCTTGCTCACCCAGCTCAGCAAGTGTGGCTTGCCATCTTGATCCATTGACTGCTCCATCTATCGGTCCTTTGAAGCTTGAAAATTCTTTTTGTATTCTTAGAACCTTACCACTAATTTATGATTACTCTTGTTTCTAAACTAAAATGATGGGACTAAATTGGATCAGAAACTCCTAGTTCAGCTACAAAATTGTGAGAACTGCATGGCTTTTAGATTGTGAAAATGCATAAGAATAAGTTATAAGAATAAATGCACTTGGAGTCTTACAAAGTAAATATTAACCACGTGATTGAGAATGCCTGACATATTTTTATAAATTTGCATATGTTTTTATTTTCAGTAGTAAGGGTCTAAATGTTAGCCATGTGTTTTGTTTGAAATGAGGGGTTTGGAGCATCTGAAATCAGAATTTATGGAATATGCTCCTACAGGAAGTGAAAAGAGTTGGAAGAATTGTTTCTAAAAAAAAATCCCACAATTACAGTCCAGAGAGTATTTTGAAGAAGTGCTACTATGTGTTATAGGCCAGGCTTTGAAGAAATGAGCTGTATGCATTTGTTTTCAGCAAACATTTGCCTCACTCTGGAGATATGGCTCAAGGAGGGGTGTGCATTAGCACTTAAGAAACAGATGGCCATGCTAATAGCTGTCCTGGGGATGGGCTGGATTTAGGACACATGAAAGCTGTAGAGAGGGGCCTGGCTGAGCTCTATTTTGAGTCTGCAAAGTAAATGTTAAACTATGCAGTGAATCACACGCTTTTGGATGGCCAATAAAGGCAGTTGAAATCATAGGCTTGGAATTAGTAAGAACTACTAGACAGAAGAGAGGATAACTAGGGTCTATCTTTTTTTAGAACAATAAGAATTTAATGGGATAGTGGAGTTTTATTATTCCTTTCTGGAATACTGAGCTTTTAATATGGGGCTTCCTAAATTTTTTCATCCAAAAAATTGGATTAAATACTTCCTATAATATAGGGACATTCTATGGAGATTAATGTGATGTAAACAATATAAAATGCCAGAATTATGGAGTTGGAGGACATTAGAGATTTTACTCCAAATGCATTCTCTGTCCATTTGGGGCCTATAAACCAAGCTCATTCTGTTTATAGCAAAGGTTGGCCTAAAACCCAAGTTCATTCCTCTTTTAAATCATATTCCTTCTTCTGCAAAAGGGGAAGGGAAAGATGTGAAACACCTGTATTATTATGTATTGATATAGAAACAAGGGCTTATTACAACTTCATGGCCGATTTTCTAGAGTTATTGAATGTGATGTAATGTACATAGTAGAGTGAACTGATAATGTAAATAATAATCAAGAAGTGATATATTCTGAGAAATGCCTCATTAGGTGATTTGTCCAAACATGACAGTGAATACTTACACAAACTAAGATGGCTATGACCTCATTGTTGTTGTTATTAGGTACTGTCGACTTGGTGTCCAACTCATAGTGACCCTACCTACAATGGGAGAGACAGTATTGTTAGTACTTCTAGGTTATTCATAGAATTTTTGATGGTTGATTGTTTTGAGAGTGGCCTGCCAGGTCCTATTCCCTTTTTTTGTGTGTGGTGCTGGGGATTGAACCCAAGGCTTCAGAGAGCACAGAGCAGAACTCCACTAACTGAGCTAAAACCCATGACATCACTAGGAATTTATGGGATCAACATGGTATGCATGGTCTGTCATTGACCAAAACATTTTTATGTGATGCATGATTGTATTTGCCTCTAGACATCATGTAATCAATGTCATCTGGTAGCCTATCAGAGTGAAGTGTTTAGTTGATGGATTTAGGAATTAGAACTCCTTGAGTTCAAGACTTGACTCTCTCAACTTTTAGTTTGGCTGGCTTTAGTCCCTTTCTTAACCATTTTTTCCTGAATAAAATGGGAAATGACAAAGGTCCTCATTGTCTCACTGACTGATTGTTAAAATAGTAAATGAATGTAAAGCTTCTGACATAGAGTAACTGGCACACTTCAAATTCTTGAAAATGCTAGTTGTTATTATTATGTTCCCTCTTTTAAAAAAACTCATAAAATAAGTAAGCAAATAAACAAAGAACAGGGCCAATGTGGTATGTTTTGAGTTATGGCATGGAATTATGGAATCAGAGACTAGGCATGTTTTGGGTCAAAGAACTCAAAACTCAATTTCTCTCTTGCTGTGTATTTAAATTGATTCTTCTTCTACTGTTTGCCTTGCGGTACTCACTCCAGTTCCCCTCAAGTTTTATCCCTTCCAGTGCTGCTTTTCTCAGTAGTTGCTTAAGTCAGAAACATAAAAGGTTCACTCAAGGCATACTGCATTTCTTACTTGCTGGCTTACAATCCTTTTGCAGGGGCTAATAGTCTTTGGATAATGAGCAAACTGCTTATCCTAGTAATTACAGCCTGCTTTTCACCACAGCCTCAATGCTCACTAGTCTACATATATATTGTCTTAAGTACAGTGATTCAAATATTTTACTAATTTTTTTGACTTACTTTGATCTTTGTATATTATTTTAATAAGCTATGTTTTGTAGGCTGGACTTTCTGAAGTGTAATTGTTGGTCTTCTGATTCTTTCACTCTCTTAGCTATTCTTTGACGTGCCCCCCCATCAGAGAATGAATTCTTACAGAGAAATAAGTGAGTGTTTGGAGGAATTTTAGAAGGAAACCAGATGACCCTTCTAAAAATGTTGTAAAATCTTGAATCTAATCCGCACCCTTTCGACAGTTTTAGAGGGCTTTTGGACTGAAAATTCAACCTGCATGTAATTCCAATCCACACTTTATGTTTTAGCTCTCTAAAATTTTTGAAAGAGTGCAGATTAGATTCAAGAATATATGGCAATACCTGCTCATTTCTGCTATTGGAAGTTCTGTTCACAAAGGGGAAATAAAGATTAGTTTGGATGCTATCATTACTTCGCTAATTGTGTCATGAAATGACAAAGAAAAATATATTTTAGCTTTTGGAAAAAAAGAAATGGTAGAAATTCATTGGAATGTTGGAGGCAGGTTGAAAGAGAATTGGGAAGTAAAGGAGAACTAAAAGGTTAGGTTCTTAACCCCAATTTTATGTCAGTGGCTCTTAGATGAACTACTTGAGAAAAAATTTGCAAGACAGATGTAAAATTCAATTAGATGAATAAAATTTTAATTTCCCAAGTTGTTTCCTATGTTCAACCTCTTACAATATTTGAGATCTATAATATTTTATAAATTATAAATGATAATTATAAATTATAAAATGATTGAATGGCTCCTTAGTTACAGTACTTATGAGAATTATTATCAGTTTACATAATACTAACATAAAAATGCTTTAGATATGATCTTTAAATCCAAAATACATGGTGATGTATTCTAATGAAGAAAATGTATTATAATCAAAATGTCTGTGCTAAGACATCTGCTGTGCCATCCCTGAATCCACACAAAAGGTAGGCCAGCTCTACAAAATTCTGGGGAAAAAAATCAATCAAAGCCCCCAAATTAAGGATACCACTTGTTTTGTGTTGTGTAGATACGGAAACAAAAATGGTTGGAAGAAATCTGCTTTTCCAAATGCTATCACAGGTAACACTGTCTCTTGGCACAGGGGTCAGGACACTGGCTCCATTGCCCCATGGTCACCTCCTAGAGGATCCCAGGTGTACATCTTAACCTGCCACTTGTTGCCATGTATGTGTTCTGGTTATCTGAGGTCCTGGGCCCTCTCTACCTTACTTTCCTTAGACTTGTCCTCTGCATGTGGTAGGTTCCATTATTCTCCTAGAACTGAACCTCATTGTCTTCTCTGAGCCAGAACCTGGACTTTCCCCTTAAGATTATGCCATTACAACCAGGTTAGGCCTGAGCCCCATAACCATGTAGACATACCACTACATCTATGCTGTTGGAACTTATGATTGTTTCATACTTTGCATAAGTTGTTTACTGACCTTTCTCATTTAAGCTTCTTCCACATTCTCCTTGATGTACTAGCATCAACAACTTACCTACCTACCTACACACACACACACACACACACACACACACACACACACACACACACACACACTGATTTAATTTCTTTTTTTCTTTTCTTTTTTTTTTAGTCCTAGGGGTTGAACCCAGGGTGTCAGGCATGCTTTGCAAATGCTCTACTGTGAAACTGCACCGCCAGCCCGTTTCTTTTTATTTTGAGGCAGGGTCTCACTAAGTTACGCAGGTTGCCTCTGGCTTTGAACCTGTGATCCATCTACCTCTGCCTTCCAAGTCCCTGGGATTACAGATGTGTGCCACCACACCTCGCTAAAAAAATACTCTTCTGTAAACTTTTCTTCTTTTGAGGTATTTCTTTTGTCTGGAAAACTTTTGCCCCATAAAACTTTCTGTTTAATAATTGATCAAAGACTTCCTATTCATTAAGCCTTCTTAGATTCCTTTAGGTGAATTTAGATGTTCTGTTATCCACCCATCCACGAATTTCCTCTGCTGTAGGACAATGTATGTTTTCTATTACCATGTTTTTGAAAGGCTGATTCATGCCATTTTTCTGTTTGTGTTATTTGCTGTAGGTATCTGTCTTCCTGCCCAAGTTGTGATTCTGACTAGCTGAGGCTATGGAATTCATTTTTGTGACCCCATAGAACATACATCAGTGCCATGCAGGCTACTGTTACTCAGAACATATATATCTTTGGTGGTATTTAATAGAAACAGGGAAGCAAATATGGCTGGTTGAGCAAAACAATTTTTTTTTTTTTTTTTGAGATAGGGTCTCACTACATAGCCCAGGCTGGCTTCAAACTCACTGCATAGTTTAGTTGCCATTGAACTTGTGATCCTTTCACATCAATTTCTGAGTGCTGAGATTGCAGGCATGTGCCACCATGCTTGGCTGTCAGTGAATTAAATTTAATGGTTGATGTCAACTAATATTTATTATTTGGAGAACAGTGGGTACAAAGATCAGTAAAGTAAGGTATTTTAAAACAATATATAGAATACTGGTTTTAGATGTTTTGAGGGGAGTATAAAAGAACAGGTCACTAGAAGTATTACTGCTTATAATGCAGGCATGTGTTTTAAAGGTTAATATTACCTCCTCTCTTTTTTTTCCTGGTGCTATGGATTTAAAAGTCTACAGCCACAGAGCACCCTGGCATCCAATCCCACCTATCTCAGAAGCTAAGCAGAGTCAGCCTGGTTAATCCTTGGATGGGAGACCATCTGGGAATACCAGGTGCTGCAGGCTAGGACATGGCAAACCCACTCCTGAATCAATTGACCATTGAAAATCCTATGAGTAGCAGAGAAGCACTGACAATAGTGCTGGGCATGGCACAGTGCTGGGGAGTATTTTGATCTGTTGTACATAGGGTCGCTATGAGTTGGACATAACTCGATAGCACCTAACAACATGAATTTTAAAAGTGTAAAATTCTTTTTTTTTGTTTTTTTTTTCCCCGAGGTACTGGGGGTTGAAGCCAGGGCCTCACGCTTGTGTGCTTTGCAAGTGCTGGACCACTGAGCTGCACCTCCAGCCCATTTTTTCTTTACTTTTTTTGAGACAGGGTCTCACCAAATTATGCAGACTGCTTCTGGTCTTGAAGTTGCGATCCTCTTGTCTCCTCCTCCCAAGCTGCTGGGGTTACAGGCATGCGCCACTGCACCCGACAAAGTGGAAAATTCTTACTGAATAGTCTTCTCATCTATTTCCAAACATATACATATTGACAGAAAACATAACCCTTATGTTTTTATTTTTTAATATTAACATTCCTTGACACAACATCTTAGAACACTTTTAAGACTTTGAAACTGGAAATCATATTCCAAGGGAAAAATGTGATAGTATTCTCTGTGACTGCTTCCAAATCTAGGACCCTGTGAGTTAGCAGATTCTGAATTTGGCAAGTCAACATCTACTCTTCCTAGTGGGAAATATTTTGGTTTTAACTTCCTTTGGTAAATCTTCCAAGCTTGAGGGGAAATAAACATACTCCAAGAATCAAGCATCCTTTTAGGAATTCAATTTTAAAATATTTTTGGGGGGATTCTGGCTCTGGCTCTTTAATTCTTTTTTTTTTTTTTAATCTTAATCAACATTGCATTCCTTTCTTGTCAGCTGCCAAAACAAGCCTTTTCCTGGGCTCCTAGGGGTGTGAAACATCTTGGCAGGCTGAAAAGGAAAATGAGTGAGAGACTCACAAAGAGGGTAAGTGAGAAATGATGTTTCCACTTCCCCATATTCTTGGCCAGATAGATTTTCTGTACGTGAGGAGAAAACTGTGGAATCCTTTCAAACACTCCACTGAGATTCATAGAGTTGGACTGGTAGAACTGGATTCACTAAATCAGCAAATATGTAGCATGTGCTGGAAGCTTTGGTCCACATAGAACTTTAGGTATTCAATCCATACTCTTTAAATGATTAGATTTACTTATGGAGATAAAATTTAAAATATTTTCAACATCTAAGGGCAGTGCAACACATAAAAATAATGCAAAACGTCTGTGAATAATGCAAAATGATGCAAAAAGTTACCAGATGTATGATAAAGAAGGTGATGCATTTATAGAGTCCTTTGAGGGGAGAGTGAAGCATAAGAATTTATTATACAACATGGTTATTTGATTAGATCTGGAAGAATTATTGATAATAACTATCATTATTTGTCTGCTACTATGTGGCTAACATGTGCTATATGCCTTGCTTGTGGTCCTTCTAGGTCAAACGCTATGAAGTGGGTATCATATGATTTTATTAATATCTGTCTTTTTTTGGCCTAGAAACTCCATGAGGATGAGATATAGAGTTTAGTACCTGGAAAATACTAATAATTATTTGTGAACCATAGATGAGAAGACTGAAATTCTGAGATTAGTAACTTGTCGGAGCTCTCAGGGCCAGTAAGTGACAAAGCTGGCATTTGCAGCTCAGTCAATGTGATTGGAAGGCCTAAGTTCTCTTGTGGTGTAACACTCCACAGGGATAGATAGGACTCAAATTGTTATTGTTGTTGTTAGGTGCCATCGAGTCGGTATCCGACTCATAGCGACCCTCATAGGGTTTTCAATGGCTGACTGTTTTGGGATTGCCTTGGGAGTGGATTGCCAGGTCCTTCTCCCATTTTTGTGGTGCTGGGAATTGAACTCAGGACCTCAGAGACTGCAGCGCAGCGCTCTACTAACTGAACTAAATCCCAGCCCAGGACTCAAATAGTTGGACTCAAATGAGAAAGGCAGGCCAAGCAGGACTCAAATAAGAAAGGCAGGCCAAGCAGGAGAACAAAACAAAAGGAAGATAATGAAGAGATAACTAAAAGACCATCTTGTTGTTAGGTGCTGCTGAGTGGGGTCTAACTCAGTAATCCTACATACAACAGAATGAAACACTACCCAACACTGCCTGACAGTGCTTCTCTGCTATTCATAGGGTTTTCAATGGTGGATTGATTTTGGGGAGTGGATTGCCAGGTCCTTCTCCCAAGCCTACAGCAGCTGGTGTCCCCAGGCCATCTCCCATCCAAGTACTAACAAAGCCCAACCCTGTTTAGCTTCTGAGATCAGACAAGGTTGGATGCTGGGGTGATATGGCTGTAGATAGAAACAAACAAATAAACAAAATAAAACAAATTTTAAAAAACCCTAGAAAAACATAGTGAGTTCAGAATATATAAGCCTCTATATAGCAGACTCCAAACTTTATTTTTCTTTCAGTTAGTGGAAAATAATAGGAAGTAATTTTAGTAAGGGAAACATATGATCAAATCGGTGTTTTAAGAATATCTATGCAAAAGCTGTGTAAAGGAGGTTTTGAAAGGAGAAGTAGCTGAAAGCCGAGGCCAGTGAAAAGATCATTTCAAAAGTCCTAGTGGGAAGTGATAGACACATGATTGAGGAACTAGATCTCTCTCTATAACAATATGGATTCTTCATCAGATCAGTGGAAGAAGAAGTAATGGGGTTATCGAAGAGATAATTTAAAGTAAAAATCCTTAACTATTTGTGATAAGATATGCCACTCAGAAGAAAAGGAAACTATAAAAACAAGTGTACTATTGTGACTTTGTGTAATTGGGCAAATGTAGTGCACTGAGGAAGGTAGAATAATAGTTCTTCTTAGCGGAATTCAATTTTAAATCGTGTTACCACTGGGATCATGAATGATATATTCAGTGAGAAGTAACTTAAATATTCAGGACTAGTACTAAAATTAGAAGTCAGAATTAGGATAGAGGGACAGAGCCACAGCACAGAAAAAATAACTGAAGCCATGATTTTGGATGAGGAGAAACAAGGATTGATGTTAAAAAAACAAGCTCCTTTTTAAAAAAGGTTAAATTGCTTCTCTTTGGTAAATGGTAGTACAAATTTTATTTTTATGGTGGTACAAACATGCAACAACATGATCTGGAATATTGTCACTATCCCAGAAGCCTCTGTCATAATAATCTCCTACCAAGATAGCCATTATTCTGATCTGTATCACCAGAGATGTTATGGAAGCTTCTATAATTGAAATCATACAGTATGTACTTCCTTATGCTTGGCTTCTTTTGCTCACAATTATGGCTGTGAGATGTATCTTTTGTAATTTGACCCATGGGTTATTCAGAAAGCATTACTTAATTTTAACAAATTTGGAAGTTTTCTAATTTTCTTTCTGTTATTGATTTTAACTTAATCCCACTAAAGCCAAAAAACATTCTTGGTATTATTTCAATCCTTTGAAATTTGCAGAGACTTGTTTTATGGCCAAGCATATTTTCTATTTTGGTAAATGTTCCACTCCATTAGAAAAGAATATGTATTCTGAATTGCTGAGTGGAGTGTTCTATAAATGTCAGTTAGGTCACGTTTGACCCTTACAGTGTTCAGACTTTCTACAAGGCTTTTTAAATGTCTTTCTTGTTTACTTGTTCTATCAGTTACTGAGAGAAATATGTTACATTTTCCCACTATTATCATGAATATGTTTAGTTTTTCTGCTTGTTTGTTCTCTCTTTTTTCTTTATAGATCTGGAGCTTTCTTACTAGATGCAGGTGAATTTAGGATTGTTATGTCCTTCTGTTAGCATGAGAATTTTTTCACTGTGAAATATACCTATCCTTATTGACATAGTGGCTGCAGCAATGGGCTTAAACATAAAAAGGATCATGCGCATGGCACAGTGTTAAGGAAGTGTTTCATTCTGTTGTACATAGGGTCGCTATGAGCTGGACCAGACTCGACAGCACCAAACAACAACAAATTCTTAGTACTGTTTCTTGTAGTAAAGTATATTTTGTCTAATATCCTTGTGACAATACAATTTCCTTTTGGTTAGTGTTTTTGATGGTAAACATTTAAAAATATCCTTTTCTTCCTCCTTATACCTAAGTACATTTATTAAGCCTCAAGTTACAGTTGACCATAGTTTAAAAGCCAAAAGTTAAGGAAGAGAAACAAGTAGGGACAGGGAAGAGGCAGAGAAATTGGAGGACATTGAAGCTAAGAAAGAATCAATGAGTCTAAGAAGGAAGAATTTCAAGCAGGATGGAAAGTTGAATCTGATCTGGCACTATTTTAGCAGAGACACCTGTTAAGCTGCTATAGAGACATGAAAACACATGGAGATAAATGCAAGATTATTAGGTTCAGTAGTCACACATTCACTGAAGATTTGTGATAACACAAAGAAGGCTTAAATAGATAATTAGTGACAAGAAAATGGAAGCAGGAGATTTAGACATATTATTTATGAAATTTGGCTATGGAGAGGGTAATATTTCTGAAGAAAACAATCTTCAAACATAAGCCTTAACATAGTCATATCTTTTTGTTTGTTTGTTTGTTTTGCCTTACTCTGAGGTTGAATCCAGTACTTTGTACACACTTTACAAGCGCTCTATGACTTAGCTGCATCTCCAGCCCCTTTTTTATTTTTTATCTTGAGATAGGGTCTTCCTCAGTTATGCAGGCTGTTTCTGGTCTTGAACTTGCAGTCTGTCTGTCTCCACTTCCAGAATCACTGGGATTATAGGTATGGGACATCATGCCCAGCTTCATGATCATATCTTTTGACCATCCAAGAAAGTTATTAAAGCACTCACCTACCTTTTTAGTGGGTACTTTGATATCTTTTTTTCTGAATGTCACTCCCCACTTCAATTATGGAGGACCACTCATAGGCTTATCCAATCCAACACAAGGCATCAGTTGCACCCCTAAGCAGGATGAATAGTCAATTGTTATTGTTCTTTCTGATGCACAGGGCGAAGGGTGGAAGTTGAGTCATTCACAATGTGACTTTCAGAGCAGGCTTGCTCCTGGAATACTTCATTGGCTCACTCCTATCTTCTCTTGTTTCTGCTTACCTGCAAACATAAACTATTTTTCTGTTTTGCTTGAGAACACAATGTATGTTGTTAAATAGATTATGATTCAGCCATCTGTGTTAATGTTTTCTGTTGCTGTGATCAAAATACCTTACAGAGACAACTTAGGAAGAAAGATATGTTTTGGCTCATGGTTTCAGAGCATATCCATCCATAGTGGTGGGGAAAGCATGGCCAAGGGTCTTGCAGCAGGGCCAATGGCAGTAGCTTTTCATATCATGATGGAAAGGAACTGAGAAAGTCAGGCTGGAACCAGGTGGCCACATAACTTTCAAAATCCCAACCCCAGAGACCTACTTCTGCCAGTTTGGTCCTAACTCCTAAAAGGTTTCATAGCCTTTCAAAAATAGCACCACTAGGTTAGGATCTAGCATTTAAAAATGAGCCTTGGAGATAATTTTATATTCAAGCTGTAACACTCTGCCCCTGGACTCCAACAGCTTATGACTATATCATAAAGCAAAATCCACCCCCAAGAATCCCCAAAGTCTTAACAGTCCCAAAATTGTTCAAAAGTCTAAGTCCACAGTCTCTTCTGGAGACTCAAAGCAATCTTTTTGTTGTGAGTCCCTATAAAAAGTTACACACTTCCAATATTTAATGGTACAGAATAAACATTCACATTTTAGAAGGAAAGAAGAGAAGAACAGCAAGGAAAGATCACACCAAAGCTAGAGTAAAACCCACCAGAGCAAACAAATCCTGTAGCTCCATGTCTGGCATTTGGGACATGTGATAGCATCATCTGGGCTTTGACAGACTTGGGAAGCCCTGCCCCTTTGGCCTTGCCATTTTCAGGCCATATGGCCTCTCTCTTGGGTCAGCTCCACTTGTTGCTGGCAGTTTTCCTTGGCAAACATTGTGTTGCTTGTATCTCCAACATCTTTGTGTCTCCACTGAAAATTAGGCTTCACCCTTAAATCTGCATGCATCATGCCTTCAGGGCCTGCCTGTAGG
This sequence comes from Pedetes capensis, assembly GCA_007922755.1. Taxonomy (NCBI): domain Eukaryota; kingdom Metazoa; phylum Chordata; class Mammalia; order Rodentia; family Pedetidae; genus Pedetes; species Pedetes capensis. The sequence goes on from VMDO01007438.1 coordinate 86,580, forward strand.
GAATGTGACACTATACACATTATCTGGCTTTCCAGGCTCTTCTCAGGGTCTTGGTACAATCCTTGATGGCCCAAAAACTCTTGTACTCTGCATCCTTGTAAAAGCAGCATTTCATGGAGGATAATAAGTTCTATTGCCAGCTCAAGAAGTAGTTTGGTTCCTTTGGGCCATGGTTGCAATGGCCCTGAGTACCTGAGTAGCTGAACCAAGGGCAACACTTCTCCAGGTGTCCCCTTTCCAGGAGGATGCCCTGGAGCCTTTCTCTTTTTAAAGGAAAATCGTTCAAATGAATTTGTAGTTGCACACCTTGGGGCCTTTGATATTTATGTTCTGGTCAATTCCTGATTTTTCCTCAGGGCATGCTTCCTATTGTTCCATTAAAGCTTCAGCGTAATGCCAGTAATCTCTTTAGTAACAACAGTCTCTTTGCCAGAGACTTCAAATGAATTCTTTTTCTGGCTGGACTGCATGTTTTTTTAATCTTTCTGCTGAGATTTTTGTTCCTGATTGTCACTATAATCTTAGCTAAAAGCAGCCAGTAATAACCATGCCACAGCCTGAATGCTATACTGTCTTGAGATCTCCTCCATCAAATTAATTAGTCCATTATTTTTGAATTCAGCTTCACTTAAATTTTCATTACATGGACAAAACACAAATTCTTTGCCAGAGTCTAATTCCAAATGGAGTCCTCTTTTCCATTTGAAACTTTATGAGCACTTCTTTTACTGTCCACATTTCTATTGGCATTCTGGCCCTCTCTCTGAATGCTCACTATAATTACCCACTAAATTCTGCTTATAGCATTCTTGGGCTTCTCTGGCCCATAGCTCCAAACTCTTTCAAATTCCACCCACAAACAAGTTCCAAAGGCCTAATAACCATATCATCAGGTTTGGGCACAGCAGTTACTACACCCCTGATACCATATTAGTTAATTTTTCACATTGCTGTGATGAAAATACATGACAGAGACAACTTAGGAAGGAAAGGTTTATTTTGGCTTATGGTTCCAGAGGGTATCAGTCCAGAGTTGCAAGGAAGACGTGGCAGAGGAGCTGGTGGCAGTGCCTAAGGTGGAGGACAGCTCTTTCCATCATGGCAGACATGAGTAGAGAGCGTCAGAACAGAAGCAGGGAGCTGGTTAAGCTTCAAAGGCCTGTCCCTAGTGACCTACTTCTACCTGTTAGGTCCCACCTCCGAAAGGTTTCACAGCCTTCCAAAATAGTGCCACCACTGAAGGCCCAACATTCAAAAATGAGCCTTTGGGGAGATTTTATGTTCAAACCATAATACCATCCAAGGGAATTTTTTTTTTTTTGCATTTGCAAAGAAAAAGAAATGAATAGGTAAGCTGACTACTGACCTGGACAGACTTCCAAACATACTGGTCCTAAAAAGTAAGGGACAGACCAATGTGTATGGAATACCACGTTTCCCTAAACAGAGTGATCACTTGCCCAGCTTTCTAAAGGAGATTACTGTCAGAGGCCTCATAATTCTCTTCCTCTCCTTCAGTTCCCTAAGTGATTCTAAGATACACCTGTATTTCTGTGAGGTGGAGTCACCAGACATCAGACACTTCAACTTGATATTCTGATTCTTCTTTTGATAAAGAACATACAATCTGTATGTTTTGATTTATCACAGCTAGGTTAGCCTGTGCCTATTTGAGGGCAGATGAGATGTATGGAGTGCATATAAAATTCTGGAAGGACAATTCAGCTGGTTCTTGTAGAAAGTCAGGTTAGACTTTTTGTCTGACACAGAAAGCAAAGAGGATTGCGTTAGACAAAATAAAATACATGGAAGAGAGGACATGGAAAACTGAGAGTTGATGGTCTTGATCTTCTCAATAGAATGTCACTAGCAAAGAATTTGACTGTGATTTCTATCTTGACAGTAGTGTAGGAAAAGGGTAAGTGATGTGCCAAAGTCTAAACGGTAACTTAGTACCACAAACAAACATTATCTTATTTATATTATGTAAAGATTTCAGAATAATACAAAAATAGAGAAAATAGTATGATCAACCTTCATCTATTATAAACACATCACCAGTGGTGGTTTATCTATATTGTCCCACTTTTTTGTTATTATTTTGCAAATAATCACAAACATCATCATTTTATTATTTTGTAAATAATTTAATATAGGACAAAGGAATTATTTAAATAGTAAAAGAGAATACTTTTTTTTAAAAATTTTGAGATAGAGTCTCGCTAACTTTCACAGGCTACCTCTGGTCTTGAACTTGCAAATCTCCTGCCTTCAGTCTCCCGAGTCACTGGGTTTACATGTGTGTGCCACCATGCCCAGCCTTCCTTTCAGTTTTATAACACCAATTTTAAAAAATCTAGATTCAAAATATGGGTCACATCAATATATAAATTATCAAAATTTTATGCAAGAAGATAATGTAAAACTCAAATAGAGCAAATACCATAGAAAATGTAAGAAATTCCTCCAATATCATATCAATCTTTAAACCATATATTTTTCAAGTTACTTAACCATTTTCAGTTCATAGAAAGAGTTGGAGCCTGGTATCATAATATGTGCTTATAATACGAATAACTCAGGAGGCTGAGGTAGGAGGTTCTTGAATTTGAGGTCGGAGATAGTCTGTGTAACTTGGTAAGACCCTGCCTCAAAATAAAAATAAAAGGCTGGAGTACAGTGGTAGAACACTCAGTGGTAGAACACTTGCCTAGCATGCAGAAGGCCATGGGTTCAACCCTTTAGAATTGCTGGAAAAAAAAAAAAGGAAACTTCCCTAACTAAAATTAAGACATTTAAAAATATATAAATAATTAATATAAGCATGGAAAAGAAATAGATAAAAATTTCTTTTTGCTGACAATAAAAACCCAAGTTATATCTGAAAACTTCTAGAGTTAATGCAAAAATTTGATATGATGCATGGTGCAATCAATATAAACATGTAAAATAAATATATTCTCTTTTAGCAATGTTGTTGTTGTTGTTAGGTGTCATCGAATTGGTATCCAACTCATAGCGACCCTCATAGGGTTTTCAATGGCTGACTGTTTCGGGATTTACTTGGGAGTGGATTGCCAGGTCCTTCTCCCATTATTGCGGTGCTGGGAATTGAACTTGGGACCTCAGAGACTGCAGCACAGTGCTCTACCAACTGAGTTAACTCCCAGCCTTTTAGCAATAGGCATGCAGAAATATATTGCAAAAATATTCCATTTAAATACAGATGAATACCAGGTATTTATAATGTATTTAGTGAGAAAGGCAGTAGATACCTATGAAGAAAACTGTTACATATTACTGATTTATAAAGGATACAAAAAAGACCTAAACAAATGGAAGGGTACCACATTCTTCAATGGAAAGTCTTAAACATCTTAAACGACAAAAAGTTGACAACTAGAAAAAATGCAATCAAATGTAAAAATGGACAAAGAATATGAACAGAAATTTCATTGATGAGCAAATTCAACCACTGGGGTCTCAAGAGTAGACACTCACATGAATTGCTCCTAGATGTGCAAATTTTTACAGCATCTGGGACACTACTTTCAGCAGAATCTCTTATTTCTCTTCTCTTCCCTTCTCTTCTCTTTACTTTTTGAGTCAAGGTCTCACTAAGTTACGCAGGCTGCCTCTGTCCTCAAATTTACAATCCTCTTACCTCTGCCTCCCAAGTTGTTGGGATTACAGGTGTGTGACACTGTACCTGGCCCTGCAAAATCGTTACATTCACATACACAAACCCTTCTTTCAGCACTTCCACTCCTTTGAATTTAGTAAATGTTGTTGTTGTTAGGTGCCATCCAGTCGAGTCCGACTCATAGCGACCCTATGTACAGCAGATCGAAACACTTGCTGATTCTGTGCCAGGCAAATGGTCTTATTTATGTTTAAGCCCATTGTTGCAGACACTGTGTCAATCCATCTGGTGGAGGGTTTTCCTCTTTTGCGTTGACCTGCCACTCTTCCAAACATGATGTCCTTCTCTAGGGATTGTTCTCTCCTGACTACATGTCCGAAATATGTAAGATGCAGTTCAGCCATTTTTGCTTCCAAGGAGCACTCTGGTTGTACTTCTACTAGGACAGATTTGTTGGTTCTTTTGGCAGTCCATGGTATATTCAATAGACGTCTCCAGCACCACAATTCAAAAGCATCAATTCTTCTTCTGTCTCTCTTGTTCAATGTCCAGCTTTCACAACCATATGATGCGACTGAAAATACCATGGCATAAGTCAGATGCACCTTTGTTTTCAACGTGACATTTTTGCTTTTCAATACTCTAAAGAAATCTTTTGCCACAGCTTTTCCTAGAGCAATGTGTCTTTTGATTTCTTGACTGCTGCTTCCACGGGTGTTGATTATAGAGCCAAGCAAAGCAAAATCTTGGACAACCTCAATCTTTTCTCCATTTATTGTGAAGTTGCGTGCTGACCCAGTTGTAAGGATTTTTGCTTTGTTGATGTTTAGTAGTAACCAATATTGAAGGCTATGATCTTTGATCTTCATCAGTAAATGTTTTAAATCCTCTTCATTTTCAGCAAGCAAAGTGGTGTCATCTGCATAACGCAGGTTGTTAATGAGTCTTCCTCCAATCTTGATGCCGTGTTCTTCCTCATAAAGTCCAGCTTCTCGGATTATTTGCTCAGTGTATAAATTGAAGAGATAGGGTGAAAGT